>ML255457.1:15779-91358 GCA_005239495.1 Nicotiana undulata
CCCCACTCTATTAAGAATCTTAAATGGCCCGATATACCTAGGGCTCAACTTGCCCTTCTTCCTAAATCTCATAACACCTTTCATGGGTGATACCCGAAGTAATACCCTCTCTCCAACCATGAACGCCACATCACGAATCTTACGGTCGGCATAACTCATTTGCCTGGATTGAGCTATACGGAGTCGATCCTGAATAATCGCGACCTTTTCCAAGGCCTCCTGAACTAAGTCTGTACCCAATAACCGAGCCTCTCCGGCCTCAAACCATCCAACTGGCGACATGCACCGTCTACCATATAATGCCTCATAGGGAGCCATCTAAATTCTCGATTGGTAGCTATTATTATAGGCAAACTCCGCTAACGGCAGAAATAGATCCCGAGAACCTCCAAAGTCAATAACACAGGCGCGTAGCATGTCCTCTACGATTTGAATTGCACACTCGGACTGCCCATTCATCTGAGGATGGAATGTTGTGCTCAACTCAACCCTTGTACCTAACTAACGTTGAACTGTCCTCCAAAAGTGCGAGGTAAACTGAGTACCTCGATCAGAAATGATAGACACGGGCGCACCGTGAAGGTGAACAATCTTTCGAATGTATATCGCTGCCAACCGCTCCGAGGTATAAGTACTTGCCACCGGAATGAAATGTGCTGATATAGTCAGCCTATCCACAATAACCCAAATGACGTCGAACTTCCTCTCAGTCCGTGGGGTTCTAACAACGAAGTCCATAGTGATACGCTCCCATTTCCACTCAGGAATCTCTATCTGCTGAAGCAAACCACCCGGTCTGTGATGCTCATACTTTACCTGCTGACAATTCAAGCAACGAGCCACATAAGCAACAATATCCTTCTTCAACCTTCGCCACCAATAATGTTGCCGCAGGTCCTGGTACATCTTGGTAGCTCCCGGATGAATAGAATACTTAGAACTGTGAGCCTCTTCAAGGATCAACTCATGAAGCCCAACTACATTAGGAACGCATATACGACCCTGCATCCTCAAAACACCGTCATCTCCAACTGTAACCTGCTTGGCACCACCGTGCCGAACCATGTCCCTAAGGACCATCAAATGCGGGTCATCATCCTGTCGATGTTTGATACGCTCAAATAAAAAAGATCGAGCGACTGTACAAGATAAAATACGGCTGGCGAAATATCCAACCTCACGAACTGATTGGCCAGAGTCTGAATTTCTGAAGCTAACGGCCTCTCATCGACTGGAATGAGTCCTAGGCTGCCCATACTTACTGCCTTTCTACTCAATGCATCGGCCACCATATTGGCCTTCCCCGGATGATACAATACAGTGACGTCATAGTCTTTCAATAACTCTAACCATCTCCTATGCCTCAAATTAAGATCTTTTTGCTTGGACAAGTACTGAAGACTGTGATGATCCGTGAAAACCTCACATGGCACACCATAAAGATCGTGCCTCCAAATCTTCAATGCGTGAACAATGGCTGCTAACTCTAAGTCATGGACAGGGTAATTCTTCTCATGAACATTCAACCGCCGAGAAGCATAAGCGATCACCCTGCCTTCCTGCATCAATACCACTCCAAGCCCCACAAGGGAAACATCACAATATATCGTGAAAGATCCTGAACCTGATGGCAATACCAACACTGATGCTGAAGTCAATGTTGTCTTGAGCTTTTGAAAGCTCGCCTCACACTCGTCCGACCATTTGAATGGGGCGCCTTTCTGAGTCAATTTAGTCATTGGGGCTGCTATAGATGAAAACCCCTCCACAAAACGACGGTAGTAACCCGCCAAACCAAAGAAGCTCCTGATTTCCGTAGCTGAAGTGGGTCTAGGCCAGTTCTTGACTGCATCTACCTTCTTAGGATCTACCTGAATACCCTCTATTGATACAACGTGACCCAAGAAAGCGACTAAATCCAAACAAAACTCGCACTTTGAAAATTTGGCATACAACTGATTGTCCATCAAAGTTTGAAGCACTATCCGAAGGTGCTGCTCATGCTCTTCCCGACTGAGGGAGTATATTAGAATGTCATTAATGAACACGATTACGAAGGAATCCAGATGAGGCTTGGAAACCCGGTTCATCAAGTCCATAAATGATGCTGGGGCATTAGTCAAGCCAAAAGACATCATTAGAAATTCATAGTGCCCATACCTCGTCCGAAAGGCTGTTTTAGGGACATTGGATGCCCTAATCTTCTAGCCCGACCTCAAATAAATTTTCGAAAACACTCTGGCACCCTGAAGCTGATCAAATAAATCATCAATCCTTGGCAATGGATACTATTCTTGATGGTGACTTTATTCAACTGCCGGTAATCTATACACATCCTCATCGATACATCTTTCCTCTTCACCAACAACACTGGTGCACCCCAGGGCGAGACGATAGGTCTAATGAAGCCCTTATCAAGAAAGTCTTACAATTGTTCTTTCAATTCTTTCAATTCAGGTGGGTCCATCAGGTATGGAGAAATAGAAATGGGTTGGGTGCCTGGTGCCACATCAATGCAAAAATCAATGTCCCTGTCGAGTGGCATCCCCGGCAGGTCTGCAGGAAACACCTCAGGAAACTCACGAACAATATGCACCAAATCTATAGAAGAAACCTCAGCACTAGAATCACGAACATGAGCCAAATAAGCCAAACACCCCTTCTCAACCATGTGACGAGCCTTGGTATAAGAAATCACCATGTTGGAAGAATGACCAGGAGTCCTTTTCCACTCTAATCGAGGCAACCCTGGAAAAGCTAACATAACTATCTTGGCATGATTGTCCAAGATGGCATAATAAGGCGACAGCCAATCCATGCCCAATATGACATCGAAATCCACCATGTCAAGAAGGAAAAGGTCCACACTGGTTTCAAGACCCTCAATAACGACCACATACGAACGATACACACGATCTATGATAATAGCATCCCCCATGGGCGTGGACACATAAACATGGGCACTCAAGGAATCGCGGGGAAGCAAAATAAGACAACACATAAGAGTAAGTAGACCCCGGATCAAATAGGACTGAAACATCTCTATTGCAAACTGAAATGATACTTGTGATAACAACATCAAAGGATTCCGCCTTAGGTCTTGCCGGAAATGCATACAATCGGGGCTGGGTCCCACCACCCTGAGTTATGTCTCTTGGAGGACCTCTGATAGGCGGACCTCCACCTCTAGCAGGCTGGCCTCCACCTCTAGCAGACAGGCCTCCACCTCTAACAATCTGGCCCCTACCTTTGGCTACCTGAACCCTACCCTTGGTTGGCTGGGCAGGTGGTGTTGCAGCTGGTGCCGGAACTGTAGCACGAGAACTCTGATACTGAGAACTACCCGATGTACGAGGACAATATCTAGCAATGTGCCTCGGGTCACCACAAGCGTAACAAGACCTCGGCTGTTGAGACTGCTGGCCGACAAACTGACCTTGTCGACCAGTAAAACCACCTTGAAAACTCTAAAGAGGAGGTGCACTGATAGGTGCTTACGGATCAGAATAAGTCAAGTAAGATCCGCGACCACCTGAGGCACCATGGGATGTCTGAAGTGCTGAATGGAATGGCTTGGACGAATGGCCTCTGCTAAAAGCAACCCCGCCTCCATATGAGGCACCGCTGAATCCATCGGAATGACGAGGCCTCTTGTCTGACCCCTGACCAACCAATCCGAGAACCATCTCAACTCTTCTAGCCACATTGGCCGCATCCTGAAAGGAAATCTCGATCCTTGTATCCTTAGCCATATGCAACCCGATGGGCTGACCAAGGCCCTTAATAAATCTCCCAACCCTCTCTCTTTCTGTGGGTAAGAGAAGAATAACATGTCGAGCCATATCCACAAAGCGATTCTCATACTTGGCAACAGTTATGCTGCGCTGCTGAAGATGCTCAAACTGACGACGGTTCTCCTCCCTGGTAGTGATAGGCAGAAAATTCTCCAAAAAGAGGTGCGAAAACTGATCCCAAGTCAGAGCAGGTGACCCAGCTAGTCTAGTCAACAAATGATCCCTCCACCATTTCTTGGCGGAACCAGTCATCTGAAAAGCAGCGAAGTCGACCCCATTGGTCTCCAAAATACCCATGTTCCGAATACATTCATGGAATATAGAGAGACATTGAATACAACGAAATACATAGAATACAGCGGGATACATTAAAATACTGTCACGACCCAAATTCCCAATCCATGGGATCGGGATGGCGCCTAACACCACACTTGCTAGGCAAGCCAATGTTAGAATCTAACAAACCGTTTTCCTTTTAAATTTTATTTAAACATAAGTAAACAACTTAACATGAATACGCAATCTAATACTATTCAACAAATAATATCAATAATAATTAAATAACAAGATGAACCCACGAGCCAATGCTAATATCTAACTACCCAGGGTCTGGAGTCACAATTCACGAACTACTAAAGATTACTACAAGTATTTGGCTAAAAGAAAATATGTCTTTTTTGAATAAAATAAAACAGTAACTAAATAATATGGAGAAGACTTCAGGAATCTGCGGATGCTAGCAGATCTACCTTGTGTCCTCGTACGACTGATCAGCTACTACTCAAAATTCAACTCTGACCGGAACCTGGATCTGCACAAGAAGTGCAGAGTGCAGTATCACTATAATCGACCCTATGTACTGGTAAGTGCCGAGCCTAACCTCGGCGAAGTAGTGACAAGGCTAAGACAAGACACCACATAAAAACCTGGACATAATAATCATGCTAATAGAAATAATAGCAAACACTGAGTTTAAAAGAATAACAAATAATGGGAAGGGGCATGCAGTGGGGAATTTCAACAAAGGGGCGTGGTAACACAAAGACAGAAATAAACAATGATAACAAGCAAGATTAAACATTTAAAATAGAAAGAAAATTTGCACAGCATCACCCTTCGTGCTTTTATTCTCAGCCTCACCAATTAATAAATAAGAATGCGCGACATCACCCTTCGTGCTTTTACTCTCAACCTCACAATATAAGTAAATTATACACGCCATCACCCTTCGTGCTTTACACTCTTCCTCACAATATTAATAATTTGTGCACGGAATCACCCTTCGTGCTTTACACTCTTCCTCACCATTTAAGTAAATTATGCATGACATCACCCTTCGTGCTTTACACTCTTCCTCACCATTTCACAGAATCATTAACAACATATAAAGAAGAATTTTTCAAGGAATCAATATTTCATGACAGTTCTATCACCATTTAATATTTTACACCTCAACTCAATATTCACAATATTAGTCATCTCGGTGGAACCGGATACAAACCTTCCAACATTTCACTAATAACAATAACCATAGATAATAGGCTTTAAGACAACAGGATTAACAAGAATTAATTTTCACTCGCATGGTATGACTCGACCATAACGTATAGGTACTCGTCACCTCACATATACATTGTATTTAACAGCAAAATAAGTACCAAGTAGTCAAACAATACATATTCCCTCAAGCTAAGGTTAGACACAACACTTACCTCGATTTCGCAGGCCACTCACTGCTCAATCACAACTTTTCCTTTCGAATTCACCTCCAATACACTCGAATCTAATCACAATTGGTTAAATATTATTAATTATTGCTAAAGGAATTAATTTTATTGCAAAATTATGGGTTTCCTAAGTTTTTTCATTAAAAGACAAAAATTGACCCCGGGCCCGCTTGGTCAACACTTGAGGTTCGAACCAAATTCTGTTTACCCATTCTCCCCCGAGCCCGGATATACAATTAGTTTTAGAATCCTACCTCAATGCGAGGTCTTAATTCCCAAATTTCAAAATTCCTAAGTTCTACCAAAAAATCCCTAATTCTACCATGAAGATCGTAGATTCTAGGTTGAAATCTTGTTAAAAGTAGTAAGGGATTGAAATGAATTAGTTAGGAATCACTTACCAATGATTTGGAGAATTTTAGGTCTTTGGAAAATCTCCTATGGAGGTTTAGGGTTTGAGAGAATTGAAAAATGGTTGAAAATCCCGTTTAAAATCTAATTTAATAGGCTACAGATGTCGCAATTGCGACTGGAGCATCGCATTTGCGAAGCTTGCAAATGCGAGATGGGTATCGCAATTGCGAACCCTTCACATTACTACAACCTTTGCATTTGCGACTGAAATGTCGCATTTGCGACCTCTGAAGACATCGCATTTGTGGACAGTACCTCGCATTGCGAGGATGGCCTTCCCACGCCTTTTTCGCATTTGCGACAAAATTTGTCGCATTTCACAGGCCTGCCAACTTCGCATTTGTGAGATCAGAGGCTTGTACCAGACATCAGACACCAGCTATGATTTTTCTAAGTCCTAAACACTCCGAAGACTATCCGAATCTCACCCGAGCCCTCGAAGCTCCAAACCAAACATGCACGAAAGTCTAAAAATATCATATGGACTCGCTCATGTGATCAAATCACAAAAATAACACCTAAAACTACGAATTTAGCATCAAAACTAATGTGTTCCTCAAGAACATTTCATATTCACTAACTTCTCAACCGGACGTCTGAATCACATCAAATTAACCCCGATTTCAACCAAATTTCATAGATATGACGAAAATATTATAATAAACATGTACCGGACTCCGAAATTAAAATACGGGTCCGATACTAACAAGTTCAAACATTAATTCATTTCTTTATTTTCTTTAAAATTCAATAAAATAATTTTCTTCAAAAATTGATTTCTAAGGCTAAGGACCTCGGAATTCAATTCCGGGCATACGTCCAAGTCCCATATTTTATTGCGGACATCTGGGGACCGTCGAAACACGAGTCCGGGTCCGTTTACTCAAAATGGTTACCAAAGTCAACTAAAAATTAAATTTAACTCTAAAAAATTATTAATTAATATATTTTCACAAATCGAGGTGAATAAATTAACGTTTTTATTGCTAATGAGCCCTGAATGGAGTCTTAATTCATAAGATGACCCCTTGGGTCATCACAAATACAATTAAAAAAAGACAATGAAATACATAGAATACAACGAGATACATTGAAATACAATAAAAAACAAAGACAATGAATACAATAAAATACATGAAAATACAGTGAGATACATTGGAGTACATTGAAATATATTAACAGAAAATTCAAGTTGCTCAGCCCCCAACTCCGTCGTCTTTGTTGAAGAACAACCCTAATGTCGTCTCGTTGAAGCCGCTTCAGTATCCAGTCCTCGCTTGCCGTCACCGTTGCCTCCGGTTGCCGACAATTAGCACGTAATTACCGGCGAAATAACGGAAGTTTTTGTTGATTCAATATGTTGCGTCAGAGAATGAGATTGGGAGGCTGAGGGCGGCGGTATCACGGTCGAACGGTGACAGTGGCAATTGCTCCAGCGTCCGGCGGAGGAGAAGACATCGGAAAGTAGAGAGAGAGAGAGGGAGAATAGATATGGGGTACGGGGATAGGAGAAATTTGAGGGGATATGAGAGAGAAAAATAATACAAAGCTTATTTTATGGCTTAAGGTAGGAGGTGACCATAAATAGATATTTGGCTATAAAATATCAAAAGGTAGCTATGAAATATAATTTTTTTAAAGGGTATTTATTTAAAATAAATAAAGTATCAATCTTTGCTATAGGAGGTAACTAATCCTACTCTTAAACCTAGATCTTCACTGGAGTCCAAATGGGCCTCGTCAATTTAGAAGTCCATTCAAGAACTCATCATAAAATCCAAGCCCAATGGTAAAGCAAGTAAATCCAATCCGAAGATCATTCTAGAGAATAAAATTATTAAGAGATGCATGGTTTGCTAAAGAGAAATAAAATGGAGGAATTGGCGATAAATGGATGATAATGACAAATTGTTTACACGTTCATGTTCATCATTAGACTTAATTATATTTTGTTGTGTATCTTAAAGTTATATCGAGTTTATAATTTCTGTTAAGCAAACAAAGAAAGGGGAACTGGAATTTTTTAGCAATTCTTTGTACGTCAGCACATATTGATGTTTACTACTTTTTTTTCTTTTTGTTGCTAGCTTTTCATTATTCTGATTGATAATTTTATTCTCGGCCTTGGAGAAATGCAGCAAAATATAAGTGAAGAAATTTTAATGGAGTTTGTGGAAAAGAGAAAGGGAAATGGAAATGGCAATGCAAAAGAAGGATTACAAAAGTAGTACGCACTAACATAGTGTAACGACCCGACCGGTTGTTTTGAGAATTTAAGCTCCGTTCGGTAGCGTAAGGTCCTGTACAGCTTCACATTGTGTATATCGACATGCGGTCATAGTTGGATTCAGTTACCAGATGATCCGGAGTCGAATTTGAAGAGGGAACTTAAATTTTAAAGATTAAGCAGTGATATTTGACCGGAGGTTTGACTTTTGTGTAAACAGTCCCGCAATGAGTTCTGGATGATGTCAACAACTTCCTATGGTGTTTTTTGGCTTAGGAGCGCGTACGGAATGCGTTTTGGAGGTCTGTAGTAGTTTTAGGCTTGAATTGGCGAAATTAGAAATTTGGCGATTTTCGGTCGGCAATAGAAAATGTGCTACCGGGGTCGGAATTCCGGAAGTTGGAATAGGTTCGTAGCACCAATTGTGACGTTTGTGCAAACTTTCAGGTCATTCGGACGTGGTTTGTTGGTTTCGGCATCGTCAGCGAATTTTGGAAGTTTAGAAATCCTTAGGCTAGGATTCGGGGTTAATTCGGTGTTTTGATGTTGTTTTGGGTGTTCCGAAGGTTCGACTAAGTTCGTGTATTGATATGTGACCTATTGGTGAAGTTGGTTAAGGACCCGAGGGGCTCGGGACGATTTTGGATAGTTAACGGGAAGTTTGAAGTTGGAAATATGCAGCTGGTGCTGCTGTTCTGGTGTGGCCGCACCTGCAGATAGGGAACCGCAGGTGCGAGCTTCGCAGGTGAGGAAGTGGTCACGCAGGTGCGAGAATAAGCGGACTGGGCAGCCTCCGCAGGTGCGGAACATTGGGGCGCAGGTGCGGTCCCCGCAGAAGCGGTCTTTGGGGCGCAGGTGCGAGGAGGAGCGCAGGTGCGGTTGGACTCGCGCACCTGCGGTTGCGCATATGCGGTTAAGTGGTCGCAGGTGCGGAAGTCCTGGGCAGGTTCTTATAAACGAGGGTTAGCCATTTTTCTTCACATTTTGAACTTTGGACTTCAGATTTGGGAGCGATGTTTTGGGGATTTTCAAGCTAATCGAGTGGGTAAGTGTTCTTCACCTAGATTTATATATATTCCATGATTTGATCCTTGTTTTTACCATTCAAATTGTGTTTTGGGTTAGAAGAAAATGTGGGTTTTGAAAGAAAACTTCTTAAATGAAAAATCGTGATTTGAGGGACCAAATGGTATCGGAATTTGATATATTTTATATGGTTGAACTCGTAATGGAATGGGTATTCAGATTTTGTAAAATTTGATGGGTTCCGAGGTGCGGGCCCGGGGGTCGACTTGCGGGTCGATTTTTTTAATATTTTTGTAAAGATAGAAACTTTATTATTCGGAAGAGATCCTTATACGATTTATGTGTGTTTTGGAGTTGTTATAGTTTGATTTGAGCCGTCCGGAGGTCTTTTCACCCGAGAAGTCCATTTTAGAGTACCGGGTTGTCGTCTTCGAGGTAAGTATCTTGCCTAACCTAGTGTGGGGGAACTATCCCTTAGGAATTGAGTCTTCTATGTTGATTGTAGCCCGTGTACGCGAGGTGACGAGTTTGTACTCCGACTTATTTGTATGGATTTGGCCTTTTAGGGTTCTTAGGTCCTTATATTCCATGTGTATGAATTTGTAATTGTTATGACTAAGTTTCTGGTTGTTAGTTTCATCTCTTCCTGCTTAAATTAGATTTTTCTTGCTTTTAGTCTCCCTTTGTTGTTTACTTGATCTTAATTGACTTAACTGAATATTTTACATCTTCTACCATCATGCTATATTTTCTTCATAAACTGCCTAATTGACTAGAATTAGTATTATCTAGCCCTATAATTGTTTAGCCGTAATTGGAATATCTGTTCGCTGGTGTCAAGCATGCCTGTGAGTCGTATACTATGATGTAACGACCCGGCCGGTCATTCCGTAGAATCTGCATATTATTACTATTTTTGCCTTGTCATGCACTGGTTAAGCTTAGTTAGGTGATTTGGGAATTATGAGTGTGATCAGAATGTATTTTCGATGTCCGGTGTAGAATTAGGCTTGAATTGGCGAAAGTTAGTTATTGGCGATATCCGGTCGGCAGTGAAAATAGGCTATGGAGATCGTGATGGAATTCCGACAGTTGGAACATGTTCGTAATGCCATTTTGGATATGTGTGCAAAAGTTTATGTCAATCGGATGTGTTTTGGATAGTTTCGGCATCATTGATGCAATTTAGGAATTTTAAAGTTCATAGGCCTGAATTCGATGTGATTTTTGGTGTTTTTGCGTTGTTTTTAGTGTTTCGAAGGCTAGAGTAAGTTTGAATGAGGTTATGGGATGTGTTGGTATGATTGGTTGAGGTCTCGGGGGCCTCGGGTGAGTTTCGGGTGGTCAACGGGGTGGTTATGGGATTTTTGAACTAGTTGTTTGCTGGAGTTTCTGCAGCAGGGGTTTACCCTATGCGTTCGCGGAGGTGGTCTCGCATTCGCATAGGGGATTTGGGCATCTGAGGATTTGATTTCATTGCGATCGCGGCCTGGGGGGTGCGCACGCGGAGAGTGGGCTAGGTGGCCTATGCGTTCGCAGGCCTGGAGTGCGTTCGCGAAGAGTTAAGGAGCCTGGGGGCCCCAGGTCCATTTGGCATGTGCGTTCGCGTATAGGCCCATGTGTTCGCGGTGGAGATTTCACTGAATAGGAAAAAACAGAACATCTTCCAACCTATACAAAAAAGAACAGATTTGCAGGAAAAAAAGCTGAATAGATTTCCAAAACTTACCCATCCACAACTTTTTACAGCTTTTTACATAGCCGAAACTTAACCATAACTGGTTAACTACTATTTGTTAACCCCAAAAAATGGTTAACTACTGTAACAAACATAACTATTTAAAACCCAATCACAACAAAAACATAGCAATTGTCTTCAAAGAAGATATTCATCATTAAGTGCATGCCGTCGTTTGCCCTTTGTTGTCATCATCTTGATATTTCTCTTTCTTGCTTCAAGTTGGACTTGGCTTGATGATATTGATGCTTTTCCCTTCCATGTCAACTTAGTTGGAGAATAAGGAAGATTGGTAGATGTCGAAGCTCCAGTGTGATCTCCAACAAACTTAATTATTCTTGCCCCAGTTGTAGGTCCTCTTAGATTTCCCCTCTCAATCCTTGACTGTGTTTTTGAAATTATCATTGGCCTAAGTGGGGGAGCTTCTACATTGTCAACGTCCGTACCATATGGTGTAAACTCTTGGGTTGCAGCAAATGGTCCAACATTAGTTTGTGACTCTTGGTCACTGTCCATTGCATGAGACTCTTGGTCACTGTCCATTGCATGAGAACAGTTTCCAGCAGCCTTAGTCTATTAACAAGTAAAATAATGAAGTCAATTTAAGTACTTAAAAATGAAGTCAATTTATGTAGATTCAAACAATATAAAATATTTTTACCTTGTAACAACCCCTTGCATTGTGGTTTAGATCACCACAATTACTATATGTTATCTGTGTCCCCTTCCTTGATTGACTCCATTGCCCTATCCTTTTTCTTGCCTCATCTGGTTCCCTATTTCTTTTCACTTTGGGTCTGCCAACTTGCTTCACAATATCAGGAGGTAACAATGCTTGTGAAGGTTCAACTTTCCAGAATTGCCGACCCTAACAGGCTGAAGTTTTTCCTTATATGTTAGTGTTGATACCCAATTTTTCCCCAAATTATTTTAAATTTGCATAAATACCTTCCAAAATCACTCTTTATAATGACTGGTATTTTTCCACAATTTTTCATATTTTTATTAATTTCTCTTCCAATTTATTCAGTACTTTATATTCAATAATTATTCATAAATTATATTATAAATATTTTCAAAATATTTCCTAGCTCAATATATCACTTTAATCCTATTAGGATTTAATTATTTTACAAATTAGCCAATTTGGCATTATTTAGCTATAATTACAATAATTTTTGCTGTTATAACCTAAATGTACATTTTATACCATTTTAATTAAATAATTAGTCATTTTATATTTTTAATATTAGTTAAGTACTTTAATTTCACTTATTTAGCATTAATTTCATTTTATATAATTATTAGCTATTTTTATTAATTATTTATCTATTTTTAACGGGTATTTAACTAATAGCCACCTTTAATTCCAATTCTAACCTAATTTCACCCGGACCCCAACCCAATTAACTAGCCCAAACTACCCAAGCCCAATTCCCAAATTACCCGACCCAATCCCCATTCCAATCTGAGCCGTTGATTTATTTCAAATCAACGGCCCAGATTCACCATTTCCATTAATAACCCCTAATGAATACCCCCTCCCCCCCCCCCCCCGTCTCTCATTCACACCCCCTCATTCATCTCTCTACTCTCTCTCTATCCCCAGCTTCTCTCTAGAACCTTCCCTCATCTCCTCTTCTCCGATGAAGTCTGTTCATCTCTTCCGGCCACTCTCCCCGCCGGAAACCATGGCCTCTCATCATCTCTTGGCCCTTGCCTCATCCCATGCCGGTCTAATGATACCCTGAGGCCCTCAGGTGAACCTGGAGCATTTCAACTCCCCCATGGTCCCTCATGCCATTTTTCGGCCACCTCCGGCTGTCTGAGTAAGAGCTATGACTTTTTCGGCTAAAGCTGCGCGACATCTTTAAGGTTTCTCTAGGTTCTCCGAAACCCTAAATGTCACGACCCGAATTTACCCTCCGAACGGTCTCGTGACGGCACCTAGTCTCTACGACTAGGTAAACCTATATTGCGAAAAAATAAGACAAATAATAACAAAACAATAAAGATGAAGTAATACTATAAAATTTAGCCGCTCGGCATCTACATCTTTTACTTTCCCAAAACCCGGAATGTCACAAATCACAAGCTTTATACGACTATAGCCCTATACAACGGAACAAAGAAAATGTATATATGTATATCTCCTAAGTCTATAATAGAGTAGATGGGGACACGTGGGATTCTGCGGACGCTGCAGAATTACCTCGCGGTCTCCTAACAGCTATTGTAGTACTCCTAGCCAAAACGCTGTGTACTGGTACCTGGATCCGCACATGGGGAAAACATGCGCAGGAAAGGGCGTGAGTACTCCACATTCGGTACTCCGTAAGTGCCAAGCCTAACCCCAGTCAGGTAGTGACGAGGTCAGGTTAAGGCTCTACTGAGTTTGACAATAAGACAGTTATAAGTTTGAACAGTGACATATAAATAGCTAAAATAAGCAGAATTTAAAGGAAAACTGAAAGAAATAATAAAGAAAAGCCCTCGGCTCAGCACAACATATATCTTAACAGCAAATATGCAATGCAGTACAGGGGAAAAGCTCCCAGATCTCAGTCCGTAGTCCCAATTTAAATATGCTATGCAGTACAGGGGGAAAGCTCCCGGATCTCAGTCAGTAGTCCCAATTTAAATATTTAATGCAGTACAGGGGAAAATCTCCCGGATGTCGGTCCGTAGTCCCAATTAAATATGAGATGCAGAATCCTATCGGATACGGCTTAATTAAACAATTCAAGGAAACAATAGGCAAGAATAAGGTAAAACTACCTAAGCATGGAGCAAATAGTAGAAAGTACGGGGAATTCAAGTGATAACAGGTAGGCATGCTCATTCATATGCTAACTAATCAGTTATAACATGAAGCAATAATATAGGAATGAAATGAGTTATGTCATGGAAGGAAAAGAGGGAATTTAGCAAACCATGACCCGTGTACGCACTCGTCAACTCACGTACACGGCGTCCACATAGTAAAATCAGTATAAAAATGCCTAAGGAAAATCCCCAACACAGAGTTAGGCAAGCCACTTACCTTGACTGCGCTAATCAACTCAATACCACGCTCTTGCCACGAGTATCCGACTCTAGGTGGCCCAAATCTATTCAATTCGATTGCATAATGTAAATATCACTTCAAGGAAACAAAATAGCTAATTATTTCTAAGTTATTACGCGGAATTAGGAAATTCGCCCAAAGAGTCCCCCGGGCCTACGTCTCGGAATCGGGTAAAAATTATATTTTCTGGACACTCGTTCACTCATGAGTCTAACCATATAACAATCTCTCAAAAATCGGAGGTCAAACACCCAATAAAAACTCAATAATTTGGTCTATGAAGTTCATCCCAGTTTTCCCATTTTCTACCCAAAACATTAGAAATTAAAGGTGGGATTTAAGATTGGAATCATGGAGCTTGATCTATGATGGATAGAAATCACTTACCCAAGTTACCCAGGAGCAAAAGTCTTCAAATATCGCCTCTCCCGAGCTCTCAAAATCAAAAATGGTGAAAATAGACTTAAACCCTCGAATTGGGGTTTTAATATTCTGCCCAGTTATTCTTCTATGCGATCGCGTACAAAGAGTCGCGATCACGGAGAGTAATCTCACACACGCCAGAATTCCTATTACGCGAGCGCAACTATGGGTCTGTGATCGCAGACCTTCACGACCCAGCACTTCGCGATCGCGTTTGGGACCTCGCAACCGCACAGAACAAATATCGAAGCTTCGCGGCTATGGGTCTGTGATCGCGGACCTTCACGACCCAGAACTTCGCGATCGCGTTTGGGACCTCGAGACCGCATAGAACAAATATCAAAGTTCCCTGAGACCAAGGATACACTGCGCGATCGCGACCTAGGACATGCGATCGCGAAGACTAAACTTCCAACACACTGCGATCGCGGACTTCATCTTGCCATCGCAGAGAACAACTCCAGACCTTCCTTCATTTACCTTATGCAATCGCGGAGGGAGACTTGCGATCGCAATGAACATAAAGCTACTGGTGAAAAACCAGCAAAACCAGCAAAGAGTTTTAGGCCAAAAATGCCCGTTTGAACACTCGAAACACACCCGAGGCCTCCGGGACCTCAACCAAAACTACCAACCAACCCTAATACCTCATTCAAACTTGGCCGATCCTTAAAAACACATCTCATAACATAACAATCATCAAATAGTAGATTCAAGCCTAGGAACTTATGAAATTTCTAAAATTCACATCCGATGTCGAAACACGTCAAAACTCATCTGAACGACCTCAAATTTTGAACACATGTCATAAATGACATTACGTACCTGATGTTACTTTCGAATTCCATTCCGAGTCCGATATCAAAATTTCACCTATCGGCCGAAATTGCCGAAATTTTAACTTTCGCCAATTCAAGCCTAAATCCACAACCGACCTCGAAAACATATTCTGAACATGCTCCTAACCCCGGAATCACCCAACGGAGCTAATGGAGTCGACAGAATTATATTCCGGATCCGTATTCACACATTTCTAGCTACGGCCTGATTTCAAAAGCTAAAAGCCACATTTAAGGACTATGTGTCCAAAATCACTCCGAATTTCACCACTCAACGCTCCGACAAGTTTCAATAGCATAAATAGATATGGGAGAAGCAGTTAGTAGGGGATCGGGGCGCTAACTCTCAAAAAGTCCGACCGGGTCGTTACATTCTCCCCCTCTTAAGAAAATCGTTCGTCCTCGAACGAGTATAGAAACATACATGATGCTGTGAAAAGATGAGGGTACTGACTCCGCATATCCTGCTCGGCCTCCCAAGTCGCCTCCTCGACCGGGTGACCCCTCCACTGGACCTTGACTGAGGCAATATTCTTTGACCTGAGTTTTCTGACCTGCCTGGCCAATATATCCACAGGCTCCTCAACATATGATAGATCCTTGTCGAACTGGACTGAGCTGAAATCCAAAACATGAGTCGGATCACCGTGATACTTCCGGAGCATGGAAACGTGGAATACCGGATGAACTCCTGCTAGGTTGGGAGGCAAAGTCAACTCATAAGCAACCTCCCCAACCCGCTGCAACACCTCAAAAGGGCCAATGAACCTCAGACTCAGCTTACCCTCCTTCCCGAATCTCATGACGCCCTTCATAGGCGATACCCGAAGCAAAACCTGATCACCAGTCATAAATGCCAAGTCACGAACCTTCCGGTCCGCATAACTCTTCTGCCTGGACTGTGCTGTGCGAAGTCTCTCCTGGATCACCTTCACCTTGTCCAGGGCATCCTGAACCAAGTCTGTACTTAACAATCGGGTCTCCCCCGGCTCAAACCATCCTACTGGAGACCTACACCGCCTACCATACAAAGCCTCATACGGCGCCATCTGAATGTTGGACTGGTAGCTGTTATTATAAGCAAACTCTGCAAGAGGCAAGTATCGATACCATGACCCTCCAAAATCCATCACACAGGCATGGAGCATATCCTCAAGAATCTGAATCGTGCGCTCGGACTGCCTGTCTGTCTGGGGGTGGAATGCTGTGCTGAGATCTGTCTGGGTACCCAACTCACTATGCAAGGCTCTCCAGAAGTGCGGGGTGAACTGAGGACCTCGATCTGATATAATAGACACCGGCACACCGTGCAACCGGACTATCTCCCGAATGTAGATCTGGGCCAACCTCTCAGAAGAATATGTAGTCAACATTGGAATGAAATGAGTTGATTTGGTCAGCCGGTCCACAAACCCCCAAATAACATCATGCTTCCCCAAGGTCCGAGGAAGTCCATCCACAAAGTCCATGGTGATCCGCTCCCACTTCCACTCTGGAAGCTTAATCTGCTGAAGTAAGCCTCCCGGTCTCTGATGCTCACATTTGACTTGCTGACAATTGAGACACTTGGCTACAAACTCTGCTATATCTTTCTTCATCCTTCGCCACCAATAGTGTTGTCTCAGATCCTGGTACATATTCGCGGTACCCAGATGGATGGAATACCGCGAGCTATGGGACTCCCCAAGAATCAACTCTCGAAGCCCATCTACGTTGGGCACACAAATACGACCCTGCATCCTCATCACACCATCATCACCTATGGTCACATCCCTGGCATCACCCTGCCGAACTCTATACTGAAGAGCTCGAAGGTTGGGATCATCATACCGGCGCTCCCGAATGCAGTCATAAAGAGAAGATCGAGCAACAACACAAGCAAATACCCGGCGAGGCTCAGAAAGATCCAGTCTCACGAACTGACTGGCTAAGGACTGAACATCTAAGGCTAGAGGCCTCTCAACTGCATGAAGATATGCCAGACTCCCCAAACTCTTCGCCCGGCGACTCAAGGTGTCGGCCACCATATCGGCCTTCCCCGGGTGGTATAGTATAGTGATGTCATAATCCTTGAGTAACTCCAACCACCTACGCTGGCGCAAATTTAGATCCATCTGCCTGAATATGTGCTGCAAACTCCGGTGATCCGTGAATATCTCACAGGGAACACCATATAAATAATGACGCCATATCTTCAGGGAGTGAACAATCGTTGCCAACTCGAGATCATGAATAGGGTAGTTTTTCTCATACACCTTCAATTGTCTATACGCGTAGGCAATCACCCTACTGTCCTGCATCAACACTGCTCCCAGACCAATTCTCGAAGCATCATAATAGACTGTATAAGACTCTGAACCTGTGGGTAATACCAACACTAGAGCCGTAGTCAAGGCTGTCTTGAGCTTCTGAAATCTCTCCTCGCGCTCCTCAGTCCATATAAAAGGTGCACCCTTCTGGGTCAGTCTGGTCATGGGCGTTGAAATGGATGAAAATCCCTCCACAAAACGACGATAATACCCAGCCAAACCGAGGAAACTATGGATCTCAGTAGATGAAGACGGTCTAGGACAACTCTGCACCGCCTCCACCTTCTTCGGGTCTACCTTGATCCCATCCGAAGATACCACATGGCCTAAGAATGCCACAGAATCAAGCCAAAATTCACACTTAGAAAATTTGGCATACAACTTCTTCTCTTTCAATGTCTGAAGTACGATCCTCAAATGCTGCTCATGGTCCTCCAGGGACCGAGAGTATACCAGAATGTCGTCAATGAACACGATGATGAAAATATCAAGATACGGCCGAAATACGTTGTGCATCAGGTGCATGAAGGTTGCTGGGGCATTGGTCAGCCCAAATGACATAACAAGGAACTCATAGTGGCCATATCTGGTCCTGAAGGCAGTCTTCAGGATATCCGGCTCCCGAATCTCCAACTAATGATATCCCAAACGAAGATCAATCTTGCAGAACACCCTATCACCCTGTAGCTGGTCAAATAAATCATCAATGCGGGGCAATGGGTACCTGTTCTTCACTGTCACGTTATTCAGTTGCCGGTAGTCAATACACATACGCATCGTACCATCCTTTTTCTTCACAAATAACACCGGAGCACCCCAAGGCGATACACTGGGCCTGATGAAACCTTTGTCAAGCAACTCCTGCAACTGCTCCTTTAACTCCTTCAATTCAGAAAGAGCCATGTGATAACGAGGAATGGAAATGGGCTGAGTGCCCGGCAACAAGCCAATGCCAAAATCAATGTATCTATCGGGCGGCATACTCGAAAGATCAACTGGAAATACATCAGGATAGTCCCCGACAACTGGAACTGACTCAGTTGTAGCGGTCTTAGCACTAACATATCTCACATAAGCCAAATACGCATCACTCCCCTTCTCGACCATCCGCTGAGCCTTAAGAAAAGAAATGACTCGACGGGGAGTATACTCTAAGGAACCTCTCCACTCTAACCTCGGTAGTCCTGGCATAGCCAGCGTCACGGTCTTGGCGTGAAAATCAAGAATAGCATAGCAGGGAGACAAACAGTCCATACCCAATATAACATCAAAATCTACCATACTGAGTAATAATAAATCAGCCCTGGTCTCAAAACCACTAATAACAATCAAACATGACTGATATACGCGATCCACAACAAGAGAATCTCCCACAGGAGTAGAAACATAAACGGGGGAACTCAAAGAATCCCGAGATATCGCCAGATGGGAAGCAAAATAAGAAGACACATACGAATATGTAGAGCCTGGGTCAAATAATACCGATGCATCCCTATGACAAACGGGAACAATACCTGTAATGACTGAATCTGAAGCAATGGCCTCGGATTGGGCTGGAAGAGCATAGTACCTGGCCTGGCCTCCCCCTCTAGGGCGACCTCGACCTTCCCGACCTCCACCTCGAGCTGCCTGAGATGGCGGGGTAGCAGTTGGGGCTAGACGAATAGCTGGAGGGCCTGGTGGAAGGCGTGGAACCTGGTTAGTTTGAGGTGGTGCACCCCTCCTAGCTCTGGGGCAATCTCTGATCACATGACGAGGGTCACCACCCTAAAAACAACCCCTCAGAGGACGTGGCGGCTGATGCTGACTCTGAACTGGCCTGTTGGACTGGTTGGTGATAACACCTCGAGCAGGAGGCACCTGAGATACTGGTGGTGCATAATAAGGCTCCTGAGGTCTAGAAGAAGCTGGAATACCACTGGCTGCTGGAAGAGCTTAATGAACGGGGCGACTCACAAAACCCCTACCATAGCGTGTTGCTGGTGCACGGGCTCCTGAAAAATGACCAGTCTCTCGAGACCTCTTGGCCTCTCTCTCCTCCCTGTCCCGGGATAACATGGTCTCAATCGTCCGGGCAATACTTACGGCCTGCTGGTAAGGGATATTTGTCTCCAACTCTCTGGCCATGTTGGTCCGAATACTAGGGTGGAGTCCCTCAATAAAGCGTCGAACCCTCTCTCTGATAGTGACAACCAAAGCTAGTGCATGGCGAGCCAAGTCGCTGTAACGGACTGCACACTCTGACACAGTCATGGTATCCTAGCGTAGCTGCTCAAACTCCGCACGCTAAGCATCCCTGAGGCTCTGAGGGACAAACTCAAGTAGGAACATCTCTGAGAACTGAGCCCAAGTAAGTGAAATTGCCTCATCCAGACTGCTCAGCTCAAAAGCACGCCACCACTGATAAGTTGCTCCCCTCGGTTGGAAAGCAGTGAAAGAAACCCCACTCGTCTCCACAATACCCATAGTGCGGAGAATGCGATGACACCCCTCAACAAAACTCAAGGCGTCATCCGAAGCTAGTCCGTTGAACTCAGGTGGGTGGTACTTCTTGTACCTCTCAAGTCGGAGCTGCTCTGCCTCAGGAACAGCTATCCTAGTCTCATACTGAGCTGGAGCTGCTGGGGGCGTAGGAATATACTCTATAACCTTCCCAATATGAACCCTCTGCTCAGGAGTACGGGCTGCGGGAGTCTGTGTCCCTCCCCCGACCTGGGATGTAGCTGGGGCTATCGGAAGTAGTCCCGCCTGAGACAGAGTATTGAAGGCACTCAAAAAATGAGCCAATGTCTCCTAGAGGGCTGGAGTAATAGTAGGGCCCTTCTGTGCCCCACCAACTGTAGCTGCTGGGGGATCCTCTGCCTCTGCTCTCGCCGGTGCTCGGGTTGCATCGCGTGCTCGTCCTCTGCCCCGGCCCCTGCCTCTAACGGCTCTGACTGGAGGCTCAGGTGCCAGGTCATCGATACGTCCGGTATGAGTACGAACCATCTGTAAGCAAGAATAGAATAGAGTTTGAGAATTTTGATGACAGTAACTAGCACGATACGGAATTCCAAAGAATATGATTGTTCCTAACAGTTACATAGCCTTTCGAAGATAGATACGGACGTCTCCGCATTGATCCACGAGACTCTAATAAACCGGCTTGTGACTTGTGACTCCTATGAACCTAGACGCTCTGATACCAACTAGTTACGACCCGAATTTACCCTCTGAACAGTCTCGTGACGCCACCTAGTCTCTACGACTAGGTAAGCCTATATTGCAGAAAAATAAGACAAATAATAACAAAACAGTAAAGATGAAGTAATACTATAAATTTTAGCCGCTCAGCATCTACATCTTTTACTTTCCCAAAACTCGGAATGTCACAAATCACAAGCTTTATACGACTATAGCTTTATACAACGGAACAAAGAAAATGTGTATATGTATATCTCCTAAGTCTGTAATAGAGTAGATGGGGACACGTGGGATTCTGCGGACGCTGCAGAATTACCTCGCGGTCTCCTAACAGCTGTTGTAGTACTCATAGCCAAAACGCTATGTACTGGTACCTGGATCTGCACATGGGGAAAACATGCGCAGGAAAGGGCGTGAGTACTCCACATTCGGTAATCCATAAGTGCCAAGCCTAACCCCAGTCAGGTAGTGACGAGGTCAGGTTAAGTCTCTACTGAGTTTGAAAATAAGACGGTTATAAGTTTGAACAGTGACATATAAATAGCTAAAATAAGCAGAATTTAAAGGAAAACTAAAAGAAATAATAAAGAAAAGACCTTAGCTCAGCACAACATATATCTCAACAGCAAATATGCAATGCAGTACAGGGGGAAAGCTCCCGGATCTCAGTCCGTAGTCCTAATTTAAATATGCTATGCAGTACAGGGGGAAAGATCCTGGATCTCAGTCCGTAGTCCAGATTTAAATATGCAATGCAGTACAGGGGGAAGCTCCCGGATGTCGGTCCGTGGTCCCAATTTAAATATGAGATGCAGAATCCTATCTGATACGACTTAATTAAACAATTCAAGGAAACAATAGGCAAGAATAAGGTAAAACTACCTAAGCATTGAGCAAATAGTAGCAAGTACGGGGAATTCAAGTGATAACAGGTAAGCATGCTCATTCCTATGCTAACTAATCAGTTATAACATGAAGCAGTAATATAGGAATGAAATGAGTTATGTCATGAAAGGAAAAGCGGGAATTTAGCAACCATGACCCGTGTACGCACTCGTCACCTCACGTACACGGCGTCCACATAGTAAATTCAGTATATAAATGCCTAAGGGAAATCCCCAACATAGAGTTAGGCAAGCCACTTACCTTGACTGCGCTAATCAACTCAATACCACGCTCTTGCCACGAGTATCCGACTACGGGTGGCCCAAATCTATTCAATTCGATTGCATAATGTAAATATCACTTCAAGGAAACAAATTAGCTAATTATTTCTTAGCTAATACACGAAATTAGGATATTCGCCCAAAAGGTCCCCCGGGCCCACATCTCGAAATCGGGTAAAAATTATATTTTTCGTACACTCGTTCACTCACGAGTCTAACCATATAAGAATCTCTCAAATCTGAGGTCAAACACCAATCAAAACTCAATAATTTGGTCTATGAAGTTCATCCCATTTTTCCCATTTTCTACCCAAAACTTTTGAAATTAAAGGTGAGATTTAAGATTGGAATCATGGAATTTGATCTATGATGAATAGAAATCACTTACCCAAGTTACGCGCAGATGCAAAATTCTTCAAAAATCGCCTCTCCCGAGCTCTCAAAATAAAAAATGGTGAAAATAGACTTAAACCCTCGATTTGGGGGTTTTAATATTCTGCCCAGGTATTCTTCTATGCGATCGCGTAAAAAGAATCGCGATCGCGGAGAGTGATCTCACACACGCCAGAATTCCTCTTACGCAAACGTGGCTATGGGTCTACGATCGCGGACCTTCACGACCCATTACTTCGCGATCGCGTTTGGGACCTCGCGGCCGCAAAGAACAAATATCGAAGCTACGTGGATATCGGTCTGCGATCGCAGACCATCATGACCCAGCACTTCGCGATCTCGTTTGTGACCTCGTGACCGCACAAAACAAATATCGAAACTCCCTCAGACCAAGGATACACTACGCGATCGCGACCTAGGATATGCGATCGCGAAGACTAAACTTGCAACACACTACGATCGCGGACTTTATCTTGTGATCGCAGAGAACAACTCCAGGACTTCTTTCATTTACCTTATGCAATCGCGGAGGGAGACTTGCAATCGCAATGAACATAAAGCTACTGGTGAAAAACCAGCAAAACCAGCAAAGAGTTTTAGGCCAAAAATGCCCGTTTGAACACCTGAGGCCTCCGGGACCTCAACCAAAACTACCAACCGACCCTAATACCTCATTAAAACTTGGTCGAGCCTTAAAACACATATCATAACATAACAATCATCAAATATACGTAGATTCAAGCCTAGGAACTTATGAAATTTCTAAAATTCACATCCGATGCCGAAACACGTCAAAACTCATCAGAACGACCTCAAATTTTGCACATAGGTCATAAATGACATTACGGACATATTGTCACTTTTGAAATTCCATTCCGACTCCGATATCGAAATTTCACCTATCGGCCGAAATCGCCGAAATTCTAACTTTCGCCAATTCAAGCCTAAATCCACAACCGACCGCAAAAACATATTCCGAACACGCTCCTAACCCTGGAATCACCCAACGGAGCTAACGGAGTCGACGGAATTCTATTCCGGATCCGTCTTCACACAGTTCTAGCTATGCCTGATTTTAAAAGCTAAAATCCACAGTTAAGGACTATGTGTCCAAAATCACTCCGAATTTCACCACTCAACGCTCCGGCAAGTTTTAATATCATAAATAGATATGGGAGAAGTAGTTATTAGGGGATCGGGACGCTAACTATCAAAACGACCGACCGGGTCGTTACACTAAAACTCAAGATTTTCCGACTTTTCTTTCAGATCTTTGATAGATCTGTGTACACTTTAAGCTATTTTGTTGTTTTCTCAAAGGTTCTCTGATTTTTCTAAAACGAATCTTCATTTTCAACTAAGGTTTCATAACCTCGTTTTTTGAATAACTTTTTCTATGGGTTTTCATCATTATCCTAGAGTCTCTACTATGTTTTAGTGATTTGTGTAAGTTTTTCTCCTTATCTGGATCGTTGTGATGAAAATCCTAACTTTAGATCTAAACCCTAAAACTACTGATTTGCCTATGTGTTTGCATATGTGTTTGTGTTTCAAGAGTCCTGGGACTCATTGATATCTTTACCCTATGTTATTCGTCTTTGATTTTCTCTTGCTTTCCTATTTATCTCATCGTTCACTCTATAACTCTCTGACCCCTTAATTTTATGTGCTTGGGTTTCTAATTTCTTTCTTAGCATCTGTATTAATTCGTGTTAATTCCCTTCAATTGGTACTATGCCTGTTCGAATCCTTGATTCTCTACAATTTGTTACTTAATTATTTCTTGTCTTATAATGTGTTCATTCCATTCCTACATCGGAATCTATGTTAGCTAGTGTTATTGGAATCCTTAATTCACTGTGATTCGAAAGTCTTGCTAATTCCCCATGGGATATTCTTACTGATTCCCAACCGTTAGCTTATTTTGTTTACCTTGTTCATTTACTGTTAATTGATATTATTTCCTTAATTGATATCTTCTGAACCTAGTCTCAATTGTCTACTTGATTTGGTTTGAAATTGTTTCTTTATATGTCATGTGTATAATAACTTTCCTTAATTGTGTTCACCTACTAGCCGTTTGAGTTCAACCTTCAATTAAAGGATACCTAATTGCCTGTTATACTTACACTATTTTACATTCTTCTAAGATATATATGGTCTTTCCTTATTTATTACTCACTGTTTGAATGATTCCCTTAATTATGGGGATACTTGTACTGATTGTGTACTGATTGATACTCAGTCCCACAATCACTGGGTAATTCTGATTTTTACCTTATTTTCCACCCAACTTTCGACTATATATATACTCTGTTCATGCATTGACACAGACACGAACTAATTTGTGCACTCTCTCTCACACAACTAAACTTGCTCTCTATTCTCTCTTCTGTGCTACTTGCTACTACTCTGAGTTAGACGGCTACAAGTCAAGGCTAACTATTGTGCATCTCTTAACTTCTGATCTGTGTTACTGCTTTCTCCATTATACGGGTATGTTCTAATTTAGACTTCAGTCCACAAACCAATATGTTTCTATTACTGGTTCAATTCCCTGTATTTCTGATATGCTTTTGCTTACTGTTTTGATGTACAACATGCAATTAGAGTTCTGAATCTCTTCTACATGTTTAGTTTTGCTTTACTTATAAATGACCAATATGTCTCTATATACTTAGCATCTGTTGCTTATGTGAATATCCATGCCTAATACATTAGTTCAATCATGGTCTCAGTTGCTTGGTGTTGATATGTTCTGATACTTTGCTATATCCTTGATCCCCTTAAACCCTTAGGAACTTCTGATCGCATGTCTATATGTGCTTCTGCCTACTACACAGGCTCTGTATTTGTCCCTCAAACCCTCTCACCCATGTTTGTGATTGTTGGACCATCCCGGGTCCTTTATGTGATGCTGTCTTTACTTTTGTTTGAGATTGGTGTTTCTCCAAAACTATTCTCATCAGTTAAACCTTTGTTACGAAAAGTTGTTTTCACTAAGTCTCTCCAATTTTCAAAACTGTTTCAAAATTGTTCTCTTGAATTCCTCAAACTATGAGCACTTTCACTATACTCTTAGACATTAGGTTTTTCCCCTCTTGTGTGAGCATTTCCTTGGGACCCTTGAGCTCCCTCTGAACTTTGACACACAAGAGTTGGCCCTTCCACACTGCACTTACTCCTTCTTGGCTATGAAATCTGGGTGTGAGCACTGCCCGAAATCCCTTGAGGTCCTTCGGGAACTCTGACACACCCGGATTATGAAAGGTTGTGATATAACACTTGGTATTGAGGGCCTGGAGATTCGGGCCTATTATGAAGGCTCCCTATAGTTAACTTCTTCTTTTCTTGCTTAGTTATGTAATTCGTATTCAGAGGCTTGTAATAATTATTTGTAAAAGAACGATTCTGGGGTTGGATAGTGAAAATTGGTGGGGATATGCATGTTGTAGTATAAGTAAAGGGTAGAGATCCTGTTTCTAGGTCTACTTTTTCTATATGTGCAATAGCAACCATGTTTAGGTACAACATGCCAAGCATACCATGCATATCATGTTACTTAGGATTTATGGTATTCAGCATCTCATTACGCTTAGAAATCATGTCTATAGGGTGAATAAACTCATGTCTACCAGTTCTGAAATATCGCTTAGAAATCCTGATTATAGGGTTAATAATAGCAACAAAATTACTATCATGTGATTCTGTCAACATGTTATGAAATGTAATCCTGCCTTAGGATAAATAAATCAACACTAGTTGTTATTCATGCACTCACCATGCTACAACCATGCTATATACGTAGAGGCCCTTATTAAGGTAAACAACGATTAAAATTGTTATTCCTGCCTATCTCGAAACTATGCATAACTTAATGTGCATCTAGAAATCCTGTTTAAGTTGTTTTGCATCATGCTGCATTAGAGATCATGTTGTAGGGTCGTACTTATTCAATCACATCTAGTTTAAATACACATGTCTGAAACAGTCTACATGTTTTACAAACTGGCAAATTCAGTCTATCTACAACACTTAGCACTGCATGTTATTAGGTATACGACTTGAAGTTGTTATCAACTATGAATACTGTTGCATGTTATTTAGGCAAGCCTTAGGTAACCAACTGTAAGAAATAAAACCATACCTTTTTGTGTGATTATGTTTAACTATCAGCATATTAAAATCAGTAGGCAAGCCTGATTAGGACTTCCTCTCTGAGTTATAAATCTGATTCTGCTATTATCACTTAGACACCATGCTTAGAACTGAATCCAGACCTTAATTTGTGTATGAGACATGTTGTTTATGTGAAATATGTGAGGAGGTATATTTGAGGCTTTACCTGCTTTCCATGCTCTCCTTTATCTGCAGTCCTACTTGTTTATTATATGTCGCCCTAGTATTTTTCACCTTTAAACTTAAGGGTCTGCCTAGAACCTCCCTTTTCTAGGATAGAAGTCCTAAATTCCTCCGGGACTGCTAGGAAGGGACGGGTAACAGCATGCAATAGAGGTCGTGACCAACACGCACTTTAATTACCTTCACGGGGTGGGAAGGGTAAAATATGGATATGATGACCGGTGCGCTAATACCACGTGTAGCCCCTCTTCGAGGAGTGTCATACCGGGTATTGCATTGATGTGATCCATATTGTAAAACCTAGGACATCCTTTACTTTCACATACTTAGATTATAATTCTTTTCAAAATCTAACTTTTCATTAATATGTTTTCAAAACATCTGTGTACTTAGACTTAAATCCCCTATTACTTGAGCCCTACTTGTTTGTTTGCTAAAACTGTACAAATTCACAATAAAGTTGTTTGGCCGGGAACCACATTTGTGGATCTTGAGGGGTGCCTAACACCTTCCCCTTAGGATAATTTCAAGCCCTTACCCATCTCTGGTTACCAAACGTAGTAATAAATGAACCCCTTAGGTGCCCTAACGCACCTCAAAATTGTTAGGTGGCGACTCTTCAAAAACTCAAACCCCTTTCCCAAAAGGATGAGTTGTCTCACCCAAATGTCATAAACCCGGACTCCGCGAGGAAGAAGTGGGCGCGACAGTTAGAAAGTATGCTTCTTTACTATACCACCAATGGATTTCACCATCAAGATCTACTCTTTTATGCATCATTGCCTTTATTGCACGAGGGCAAGGAATTCCAGATAAATCCCATAACTTACATGTACACCTTCTCTATTGTAGATTGACAATGTGTCTATCAATTCCTTCAGACACTTCATATCCCCAATCTCCATTGAATATGACTTTACAGTCATGTGCTATAGCCCTCCCATCACTATACAACTTCAAGCAAGCTGGACTATATTCTGCATTCCAACTTTTCACCTAAGCCTCATTTTCTCCTAACAACACCATCACTTTCACTCTTATGTCCTCCAACATTTTGATAATTGATTTTTCTCTAGCCTCAAGAATCCAGGCATTAAATGACTCTGTGAAGTTATTATCAACCATCATATTCTTACATTGAGTGTCAATATCCTGCACCATGCCCTTAGGGGATACTTTAAGATATCCGTTGCAGCATCTTCTGACAGATCACCTAATTTTTTCAATTGGTCTTTAAACTCCTCATCATATGAAGTCCATGCACACCACCATAACAAATTTTTCATTTCACCACTTCTCAATTTTTTGCACCAATTGACCTCAATATGTCTCATACAGTACCTGTGGTTAGCCTAAGGAAGAACAGTGCTAACAGCATCCAACAAGCCCTGTGAAGTGAAAAGAAACAAAGAATCAAAGAGTGAATAGACTATTAGAAATAGATAATCAAAGAGTGAATAGACTATTAAAAACAGGGAATCAAAAACTATTTACCTTTTGCACATATGATATGAATTTGATTCCTGCACCAGTTTTAAGCTCCAAAGACAACTTCAACAGCTCCATGAACCAACTCGAAGTCCTGCTTGTTTCCTTGTCCACCACAGCCCATGCTAGTGGGTAGAAATGATTCATGGAATCTTGTCCTAATGCCACCAATAACTGACCCTTTGTTCTACCCTTTAAGAATGTACCATCTACTCCAATTAATGGTCTCAAACCATTTTTCCAGCCTTGCTTCAAAGAATAAGTACATTCTCAAAAAAAATCTCTTACCTTCTGCTAGTGCATCTTTGGAGATATTTATGACTACATCACTTCCCGGATTAGACAATCTAATTTCTTGGCAGTATGCCTCAAGTTTGTTGTAGTCATCTATAAAACTACCCTCTAGTTTCTGAAGAACCACATTCTTAGCCCTTTTCAATTTGGATCTACTCACATTCAACTTCAAATCATGTTCAAGCTCACCTCTCATATCTTTAATCATGTATTTAGGGTTATTTTGGACCTTACTCTTAAAATACTGAGCTAATGTGGCATAATCAGCTCTAGGATTCTTAAAAGCATCCTCACATGTGTGTATATCTTTCCAAGTATTAATCTTGAACCCACCAGTTTTATCTTATAAAATTAGACACCTAAAGGGACACCCTATTTGGTGGGTCTGTTTACGGGCAGAATGAGATTACTAGTTTAAGAGATGGGTTATTTATTTGGTAATGGGTCGGGTACGGGTAGGATTGATGGGTATGGTTGGGTATTAAAATAAAATGTTAGTGGTATAATATTTTCTACATGTCGAATTCTGGTTGGATGACTTATCCACGGTGGCAGTCGTTAAAATTTAAGGGGGTATTTGGGCCAAGAGTGTAACGGCAAGGTTGGTGATGGGACAAACTTCTAATGGAGGTTATTTATAGACCTTTTTGTAAAGTTCAGGGGGGTATTTGGACCTTTTTTGCGGTAGAAACTAGCGTCCATCAATTCTATAATATATCAGATGCTTTACAATCTATGCTGAACTTTCTTCATGATTGATATGTCAAATCATGTTTGTGTTAAGGCCAACCTATTACTTTTACAAGTAAAATATTAGGAATGATGTATTTTCTTATTAACACATTACTTGCCACCTAGCCAAAATGATTAAGAATCATTTGGTTAAGAATTGCCTTGCCTCCACGTGGGGGGGGGGGGATGGGGATTTTAAATCTTTATCTACTAGTTTATTAATAAATTAGGTAATATCCCGCTACCCAATAACCAATTACCCACATAATTAAGAATTATCTTACATTACTTAAAATTCTACTTTTTTAATACACTTTATATAACTTACTATATGGTCACGTGGTATCATACAAATAAATACATACACTATTATTTTAATAAAACATACATGTCAAAATACATATATTTTCTCAACTTATAATTTTCCTAATCTCATATAAAGAGTAAAAATTCTCGTACGCTTAATTCTTAAAATGCTAAAAAGATAACCTTCTTTTCTTGTGAGAAAATAATTTATATCTTTACAATAAAGAAAATCTCATAAACTTTCTTATATTATGTGTATAATTTAAAGCATTTTGGAAAGTAGTAATATTAATAACTATATAAAATCATACTTTTAAAATATTTTTCTACAATAAATGTTTCACTCAAAATAAATACCATAGCAAAATGTATCTAACGGTATCAATGTTGTTACATTTACTGAGTCTTATAATAACATAGTCACAAATCCTCTATAATTTCGTGAATGGTCTTTATCCCTTTGAGCTCATATGGATTACTACGACTATCCTAATATTAAAGTACGGGATGTAACAAGTTCAATGAGCATTGTGAGAACAAAATCGCACGACAGAGAATAATAGAAGTGAAATTTATTCCGAAACTTCATAGCCTCTAGGAGATAAGCACAGACGTCTTCGTACTGACCCACCAGACTTTACTAAGCTCGCTCGTGAATTATGAGACCTAGGCAACCTAGTGCTCTGATACCAACTTGTCACGACTTGGAATTCCCACCGTTTGGACCATGATGGCGCCTAACATTCCACTTCCCAGGCAAGCAAATGTTGGAGAATTATCAAGCCAAACCTTAATGAAATACAACGAGTGCGGAATAATGTAAAAGCTTTAACATTTACTACCACCCGGATCTGGAGTCACAACTCACGAGATACTAGGATTTACTACAAGTAAAAGTCTAAAAGAAATACAACTGTTTGAACGAAAGAAACAGTAAAAACATAAAATATAGACGGGGACTTCAAGGTCTGCGAACGCCGAAAAATCTACCTTGAGTCACAGTTGAACCAGCCCGAGCTGCTATGCCTCTCGATCAACTGGGACCAATACCAAAATCTGCATAGTGCAGAGTGCAGTATCGTACAACCGACCTCATGTTCTGGTAAGTGTCGAGCCTAAGCTCGATGAAGTAGTGACAAGGCTATGACAACACACCTACATATCAAACATGTACAATTTAACAGTATATGTACAAATAACAGCAATGAAGAACTAGACAGGTAATATCGGGAGGGGGAAACATATTGAGGGGAATACGAGATAGAGAACCACAACAGAATGGTAACTTGAACAACCAATATACTATGAACCAATAAGAACAAGTAAACACGGTAAAGGAAAAATGCACGGCATCACCCTTTGTGCTTTTTCTCTCAACCTCACCATAAAATTAATAGAAGCGGCACAACATCACCGTTCGTGCAATAACTCTCATAACATGGAATGACATCACCCTTCATGCATTAACACTCACAATATGGCATGACATCACCCTTCATGCATTACACTAACAATATGGCACGGCATCACGAAGCACGACATCACCCTTCGTGCATTAACACTCTCCCTTACCATAATGCAATGAACAAATAACAATATGGAGATAAAATAACAAGTACAAGACTTACTTCCACATTTGGTTCCACAATATCAACCTCAAATTATCACCAAAATATTCGTTTACATGATAAAAGCGATCAATTTTACAATACTAGTCTAAACATGGATAACATGAAAAAAGGAAGCTATAATCCCAAGAAACCATGCCCCACCCGCATGCTTTAACCCAACTACAACGCATAAGTACTCGTCGCCTCATATATATGTTGTTCCCAACAATTAAACAAGCAGCAAATAGACACACAAGTCTTATTCCCTCAAGTCAAGGTTAACCACGACACTTACCTCGCTCCAATGAACAAACTCAAAGCTCAACCACGACTTTTCCTTTCAAACAAGTTTCCGAACCAATAGAATCTAGAAAATTACCAACCAAATAATTCAAATTAAACCTTAGGAACTACCCACGATTGTAAAGAATTCAATTTAGGCCATTATTGAAAAAGTTAACAAAAGTCAACACCGGGGCCCACTTGGTCCAAACACGAAATTCGGACCAAAACCCAATTACCCATCCACCCCGAGCCCGGTTATGTGATTTGTTTTGTAATCCGACCTCAATTTGAGGTCTAAATCCCCAATTTACCATCAAACCCGACTCTCGGATCCACGTCTCGAAATTCGATAAAAATCACAAAACCGGAATCCTTATTCTCCCGCGAGTCTATACACACCAAGAACATCAAAATCGGACCTCAAATGGCCTCTCAAATCCCCACTCAAAGGTCTCCAAATCTTAAGCCCTAATTCCCCAAATTTTGGGTTTAAATCCCACTAGTTTCAGGTTTAATTGCTTAGAAATCAACATAGAATCGAGTATTGAGTTCAAAAATCTTACGTCCAAGTGATTCCCTTTGATTCCTCTTCAATCTCTCTCAAAAGCTTCAAAACCGCTCAACAATGGTGAAAAATGGGATGAAAATCGCGAAGGAGGGGTTTAAATAATTCTGCCCAGATCACTCTATGCGAACGCGACCTATTCCTCGCGTTCGCGTAGGCCAAACGCGACCTGACTCCACAAATGACCTTCGTGAACGCGTCCAATGTTATGAGAACATGAAGGTTTACCAAGCCTCCCCTCCGCGAACGCGGACCCGAAACGCGAACGCATAGGTCAACACCTGGGGGCCCAACTGCTCCGCCTTTCCTTCTTCATGAACGCATTCCACTCCCCGCGTTCGCGTTCCTTCCACTGGACATCCCTTCGAGAACGCAAGCCATCTTCGCGGATGCATAGAATAAAAATCCCCCAGCCCCCATAACCCTTCGCGAACGTGAATTAGAGAATCTCTGCAACCGAAAACCAGCAAAAACTGCCAACTCCCAAGTCCAAAATGTGATTCATTAACCACCCGAAACACACCCAAGGCCCCCGGGACCTCAACCAAACATGCCAACACATCACATAACCTTTTTCAAACTTAGTCGAGCATTCGAACCACACAAAACAACGTCAAATCACCGAATTCACCTCGGATTCAAGCCTATGAACTTAGAAATTTCTAAATTTCACCAATGATGCCGAAACCCCTAAAAAACGTATGATTGTCCTGAAAATTTGCAAACATATCAAAATTGACACTACAAACCTGCTCCAACTTACAGAATTCCATTCCGATCCTGATATCCTATTTTCCACTGCCGATCGGAAATCGCCAAAAACTCAATTTCTCCATTTCAAGCCTAATTCTACTCCGGACATTAAAACCACATTCCGTTCACATTACTAAGTCCCAAATCACCTAACAAAGTTATCCGAGCCATAAAATCCACATTCCGAGGTCGTTTGCCTATAAGTCAACTCCCGATTGACTTTTCCTTATATAAAGCCAATTTAAGAGACTAAGTGTCTCATTTCTCACCACGACCACTCCGAACCCAAACCAACCGACTCAACACAACATAAATAGGTTATACAACCTTTGATTAAAGCAGAAACAGGGGAAATAGGGCTAATCTCACGGAACGACCGGTCGGGTCGTTACATTCACCCCCTCTTAATCAAATGTTCGTCCTCGAACGGGTCTAGAAACATACATGAAGTCTCAAATAAGTGAGGATATATGCTCCGCATCTCCCGCTCAATATCCCAGGTGGCATCCTCCACCGGATGCCCTCTCCAGTGCACCTTCACTGAAGCTATATCCTTAGATCTCAACCTTCTGACCACTGGCTCTACCTCATAATACATATCACCCTCAAGTTGAACCGTGCTAAAGTCCAAAACATTAGACGGGTCACCAACATACTTCCGGAGCATGGAAACGTGGAATACCGGATGAACACCCGACAAGCTGGGTGGCAAAGCAAGTCTATAAGCCACATCTCCAACCCTCTGAAGCACCTCAAAAGGCCCAATGAACCGGGGACTCAACTCCCCCCCCCCTTCTCGAACCGCATAACACCCTTCATAGGTGACACCTTTAGCAGTACCTTATCCCCAAGACACATCCCGGGCCTTCCGGGCCGCATAACTCTTCTGCCTAGACTGCGCCGTGTGAAGCCGCTCCTGAATCATTTTAACCGTATCCAACGCATCATGTACCAAATTTGTGCCCAATATCCTAGCCTCACCCGGCTCAAACCAACCAACCGGAGATCTACACCTCCTACCATACAATGATGACCCACATTTACTCGTTCTTCAGGACATGGTCCGACGAGGTGATGCTAGAGATGTATTTATCGGTGATGATGGGGTTATAAGGATGCAGGGTCGAATTTGTGTTCCCAATGTGGATGGGATTCGAGAGTTGATTCTAGCAGAAGCCCACAGCTCACGGTATTCCATCCATCCGGGTGTTGCGAAGATGTATCAGGATCTGAGACATCATTACTAGTGGAGGCGGATGAAAAAGGATATTGTTGAGTTTGTAGCTTGGTGTCTCAATTGTCAGTAGGTCAAGTATGAGCACTAGAGACCAGTGGATTGCATCAGAGGTTGGATATTTCGGAGTGGAAGTGGGAGCAGATCACTATGGACTTTGTAGTTGGGCTCCCACGGACTTCGAGGAGGTTCGATGCTATATGGGTCATTGTGGATCGGCTGACCAAGTCCGCGCATTTCATCCTGTTGGTACTACATATTCTTCGGAGCGGTTAGCTGAGATTTATATCCGGGAGATTTTTCGGTTGCATGGAGTTCCAGTTTCTATCATTTCGGATAGAGGTACTCAGTTCACATCTCAGTTTTGGAGGGTCGTGCAGAGAGAGTTGGGTACTCAGGTGGAGTGGAGCACAACATTTCATCCTCAGACCGACAGGCATTCAGAGCGTATAATTCAGATTTCTGAGGACATGTTGCGTGCTTGTGTCATTGATTTTGGGGGTTCATGGGACCAGTTTTTGCCACTCGCGGAGTTTGCATATAATAATAGTTATCACTCGAGTATCTAGATGGACCCGTTGGCGCTCCCTGATCCGGTCATAAAGAGAAGACCTGGAGGCTATATAAGCCAATACCCGGGGGGCTCCGATAGATCCAATCTCACCAACTGGCCTGCTAAGGCCTGAACATCAAGTCCCAATGGTCTTTCTGCCGCTGGAAGATATGCTAGACTCCCCAAACTCTCTACTCTCCGACTCAAGGCATCGGCCACTACATTGGCCTTCCCCGGGTGGTATAGAATAGTGATATCATAGTCCTTGAGAAGATCCAACCATCTCCTTTAGCTGAAAATTCAATTCCTTCTGCTTAAACAGATGTTGTAGACTACGGTGATCAGTGAAAACGTCACAATGTACCCCATACAAATAATGACGCCAAATCTTCAAGGCGTGAACAATGGCTGCTAGCTCAAGATCATGTACGGGATAATTCTTCTCATGAGTCTTCAACTAGCGTGAGGCGTAGGCAATCACCCTACCCTCCTGCATCAAGCACATCTAATGCCTACCCTCGAGGTATCACAATACACGGTATAAGAACCTGAAGTTGATGGCATTACTAATACTGGAGATGAGGTCAATAAAGCCTTGAGCTTCTGAAATCTCTCCTCACACTCGTCCGACCACCTGAACGGAGCACCCTTTTGGGTCAATTTTGTCTAGGGCGAAGCAGTAGAAGAAAATCCCTCCATAAAGCGACAGTAATACCCCGCCAAACCAAGGAAACTCCTAATCTATGTAGTTGAGGACAGTCTGGGCCAACTCTGCACTGCCTCTATCTTCTTCGAATCAACCTGAATACCCTCGTTGGACACCACGTTCCCCAAGAAAGCTACTGAGCCAAGCCAAAACTCACACTTGGAGAACTTTGCATAAAGCTTCTCCTCTCACAACCTCTGCAACACAACTCAAATGTTGAGCGTGCTCCTCCTGGCTAAGAGAAGACACCAGGATGTCATCAATGAACACAATAACAAAGGAATCCGGATACGGCTGAAACACGTGAACATTGCTTGGGCATTGGTCAGCCCAAAAGACATCACCATGAACTCATAATGACCATAACGAGTCCTGAAAGCTATCTTGGGAATATCAGAATCCCAAATCTTCAGTTGATGATACCCGGACCTCAAGTCAATCTTAGAGAACACTCTGGCTCCCTGAAGCTAGTCAAACAAATCATCAATGCGAGGCATAGGATACTTATTCTTGACTGTAACCTTGTTCATAATTGCTTGTAGTCAATACACATTCTCATGGAACCATCCTTCTTCTTCACAAATAACACCGGTGCACCCCAATGTGACACACGAGGCCGAATGAACCCCTTATTTAGGAGTTCCTGAAGCTGCTCTTTCAATTCCTTCAACTCTGCCGGTTCCATACGATAAGGTGGAATAGAAATGGGATGAGTGCCTGGCACCGGATCAATACCAAAATCAATATCCCTGTCAGGTGGCATGCCTGGCAAGTCAGCAGGAAACACGTCTGGAAACTCACGGACCACAGGAACATAATCAATAGTGGGTGTCTCAGCACTGACATCCCTCACAAAAGACAAATACGATAAACACCCTTTTTCCACCATACGCTGGGCCTTCAGGTAAGAAATCACCCTACTAGGCACATACTCAATAGAACCTCTCCACTCGACTCTCGGGAATCCTGGCATCGCTAAGGTCGCGATCTTAGCGTGACAATCAAGAACAACATGACACGAAGATAGCCAATCCATGCCCAATATCACTTCTAAATCAACCATGCTAAGCAATAATAGATCCACTCGGGTCTCCAGACCCCAAATGGATATCACACACGATCAATACACTTGGTCCACAACAATAGTATCGCCCATTAGAGTCGACACATGAACAGATATAACTAAGGACGCACGGGGCATATCCAGAAAATGGGAAAAATATGATGAAATATAGGAATATGTAGAACCAGGATCAAATAAGACCAAAGCATCTCGGTGACAGACTAAGACAATACCTGTGATCACTACATCTGAGGCCATAACATTCGTCCTGGCCGGAAGTGCATAAATACGAGCATGACCTCCACCTGCTCGACCTCTCCCTCAAGGGCGGCCTCTGGCTGACTGTCCCCCACCCCTAACTGCATGGGCATGTGGTGAAGTGACTGGATCTGAAGTCGAGGGCTAACCCCTTTGCCGAGAAAAACCTCCATGATGGCGAGGACACTGTCTCCACACATGCCCAAACTCTCCACACTCGAAACAACTACCTGGAGCTGGAGAGGGGGACTGAAGGGAACCCCTAGCACCAGGATAACCACTAGAAGAACCCTGAGCCGATGGTGCTCGAGATGAACTCTGGGCTGGAAGAGCACTGAATGAAGAACGGCCCGGATGAGAACTGCGGGGACCCTACCGCGATGATACACCACTATAAGCTGGGAGAACTAGCTGAGGAGGCCTAAATGAGCAGCCTCTACCATGTTGAAACTGCTTTCTAGAAGGAGCACCGCTGAAACTACCAGATCTACGAGGCCTCTTGTCCTCCATCTCCTCTCGCCCCTGGCGGCGAACTAACTCAATATCTCGAGCAATATCAACAACCTGCTAGAAAGTAGCACCCGATACTCTCTCCCTGGTCATCAAAATACGGAGTTGATAAGTGAGGCCATCAATGAATCTCCTGATCTCTCTCTCAGTAGGGACCAACTCTAAAGCATGACGAGCTAGCTTTGAGAACCTCATCTCATACTGTGACACTGTCAACTCACCCTGACGCAACTGCTCAAACTATCTACGCAGCTCCTCTCTGTGAGACTGGGGAACATACTTCTCTAAAAAGAGAGTGGAGAACTGCTGCCAAGTAAGGGGTGCTGAACCAACAGGCATACGCCTCTCATAAGACTCCCACCAAGTAAAACATCCCCTGAGAACTGGAAGGTAACGTGACCCCACTGGTTTTCAGTATCCTGTAGTACCAAGCATCCACTAACACTTGTCCAAGAAACCCTGGGCATCCTCGCCCTCAGCACCGCTGAATGTCGAAGGCTGAAGTCTACTAAATCTCTCCAACCTGCGCTGCTCATCATCTGGCATAACTGGGATCACGAAACACTAAGCTGGGGCAACCGGTTGGGCTGGAGCTACCCCCGGTGTCTGAAGTCCTTGAGTAACCTACTCAGGTGTCCGGGCAGCTGGAGTCTGAGTGCCTCCCCCGGCCTGAGAAGTAGTAGCAGTAGTAGATATAGAAACTGCCTGAGCAAGGCTGGTGCACACCGTCAGAATCTGAGCCAAGGTCTCCTGAAGACCCGGAATAACAATAGGCACTGTCGGTGCCTGAGACTGTCCTGTTGGAACATCCGCGGCGGGGACCTGATCCTGAATAGTAGGTGGATCCACGGGTACTGCCCCGGCTGCCGCACGGGCTGCACCCCTACCCCTACCACGACCTCGACCGCATCCTCGTCCTCTCGCCGGTCTAGCTGGTGTCTTGTCACCCTGATCGGTAGCGCGTGTCCTCACCTGTGAGAGAATGAAACAACATGAGTTTAGATTTCTAGAATCAACAGATTCGCACGACAGAATTCAAGAATGTGAAAATTTCCTAAGGGTTCCGTAGCCTCTCAAAGATAAGTACAGACGTCTCCGTACAGATCCACAAGACTCTACTAAACCTGCTCATGACCGGTGAGTCCTATGTAACCTAGGCTCTGATACCAACTTGTCACGACCCGAAATACTAAGTCGGACGTGATGGCGCCTATCATGATACTAGGCTAGCCAATCTACCGTGAAATAATATAAAGATTTTCCACAAATTTCAAAACTGTTCGATACTTCATAAAGTTCTTCTGATTTCACAATTGTTGCAACAAAACGAATAAAACAGTCTAGTCACTGCCCCAAAACCTGGAGTCAACCCGTCATGAGCATCTATGAATAATACAAGATAATTCTACTTTTATACTACATCCAGTCTAGGAACAAGAAGTAAATAACAAGAATAAGGAAGGGAAAAAGGGTATGATGTGGACGCCGAGCAGCTACCTTAGAATCCCAACTCCGGCTCCAAGAGAAACGAAAGAAGCTAGCGCTCAGACCCAACACCTGTATCTGCACACAAGGGTGCAGGGAGTAATATGAGTACGCCAACTCAGTAGTAATGAGAGTAAATAATGTCTAAGGCTATGGAACAAGTAAAAATAGTCATAAATGCACACTACTTAAATCCTTACTTTCGGAAAACCCAGTTACCATATCTCGTAACATTTACCATTTTGCTTTCAGTAACATATCCTTTGAAAATGTATTCTTTTCACAAATTTTCATAGAACTCAAAATGGTTTAGTATATGAAAAAAAACAGAATTCATAAATAGTTTTTCATATGAAAACATGTATAATAAACTGCCCCTCGGGCGTGTCATCACTCAGCATCAGTCACTCAGCATGCCTCACAATCACTCGGTATCAGCCCCTCGGGCTACCTCACAGTCACTCATGCCTTCCAATCTCCCATCACTTGGCACTCGGCACTCGACACTCGCACTCAGTAGGTACCTGCGCTCACTGGGGGTGTACAGACTCCCTAGGGGATCCTAAAGCCCAAGCGCTAATATCAAGCCATCTTGTGGCATATTCACTCAGGCTCTCGGCCTCACACATATCATAAACAATGTAAAATGTTGTGGCGTGAAGCCCGATCCCATAATATCCTCACAACATAGTCACCCGGCCACACTCAGTCAGAAATCTCTCGAAAAGCCACTCGGGCTATCAATATACGGGGTACTCGACACAAAATATCATTTTCATATCACAAAGTAATGTAAATAGGACTGAATTTCAAAATCAGTTAAACAAGATACAACTGAGTGTAAATCAAAAGTCAATACAGTGAGGAATAGCAGAAAACATCCCCCAAGGGGTCTAAACAGGTCGGCACAAGGCCCCAAACATGGCGTACAACCCAAAATATAATAATAGTCTTAAAACACAATTTATCATATGATTTAAAAGAAATTACGCAACTCAATAGTTGCCACGAGAAGGACCAAGTCCCAATCCCCTATTAGTGCACATCACACACTCGTCATCCAGCATGTGCGCCACTCAAAAATAGTGAGAAAATACTAAGTCCGGGGTTTCATACCCTCAGGACAAGATTTACAGTCATTACTTACCTCAAACCAGCCCGAAAACTACTCCACAATGCTCTTGCCTGTCGAATCGGCTCCCGATTTCTCCGAATCTAGCCAAAACCAGATTAATATATGCTAGGGAGACGAAACCCATTCGAAAATTACCAAAATTAAGCACAAATCCCGAAATTGGTCAAACCCGATCCATGAGCCCATGTCTTGGAATTCGATAAAAATCACAAAACTGGAATCCTTATTCTCCCACGAGTCTATATATACCAAGAACATAAAAATCGAACCTCAAATGGCCTCTCAAATCCCCACTCAAAGGTCTCCAAATCATAAGCCCTAATTCCCCAAGTTTTGGGTTTAAATCCCACTAGTTTCAGGTTTAATTGCTTAGAAATCAACATAGAATCGAGTATTGAGTTCAAAAATCTTACCTCCAAGTGATACCCTTCGATTCCCTCTTCAATCCCTCTTAAAATCTTCAAAACTGCTCAACAATGGTGAAAAAAGGGCTAAAAATCGCGAAGGAGGGGTTTAAATACTTATGCCCAGATCACTCTATGCGTACGCGGCCTATTCCTCGCGTTCGCGTAGGCCAAACGCAATCTGACTCCACAAATGACCTTCACGAATGCATCCAACGTTATGCAAACGCGAAGGTTTACCAAGCCTCCCCTCCGCGAACGCCGACCCCAAACGCGAATGCATAGGTCAACACCGAGGGGCCCAATTGCTCCGCTTTTCATTCTTCGCGAACGCGTTCTACTCCCCGCGTTCGCGTTCCTTCCACTGGCCATCCCTTCGCGAACGCAAGACATCTTCGCGGACGCATAGAATAAAAAGCCCCCATATCCCTTCGCGAACACGACACTACCCACGCGAACGCGAAGGAGAAAATCTCTGCAACCAAAAACCAGCAAAAACTTCCAACTCCCAAGTCCAAATTTTGATCTGTTAACCACCCGAGGCCTCCGGGACCTCAACCAAACATTCCAACACATCCCATAGTCCTTTTCAAACTTAGTCGAGCCTTCGAACCTCTCAAAACAACGTCAAAACACCGAATTCACCTAGTATTCAAGACTATGACCTTAGAAATTTCTAAATTTCACCAATGATGCCGAAACCCTTCAAATACGTCCGATTGACCTAAAATTTTGCACACATACCAAAAATGACACTACGAACCTGATCAAATTTCCGGAATTCCATTCCTACCCCGATAACCTATTTTCCACTGCCGACCAGAAATCGCAAAAAACACAATTTCGCCATTTTAAGCCTAATTCTACTCCGGATATCAAAACCACATTCCGTTCACACTCCTAAGTCCCAAATCACCTAACGAAGCTATTCGAGCCATAAAATTTACATTCCGAGGTCGTTTGCCTATAAGTCAACTCCCGGTTGACTTTTCCAACTATAAAGCCAATTTAAGAGACTAAGTGTCTCATTTCTCATCACGACCAGTCTGAACCCGAACCAACCGACCTAAAACAACATAAATAGGTTATACAACATGTGATAAAGCATAAATAGGGGAAACGGGGCTAATCTCACGGAATGACTGGCCGGGTCGTTACATAATTATTCGGTAAATATTAGATTTTTCAACAAATAGCTCGTGTACGCACTCGTCACCTTGCGTACACGGCGCTCACATAGCAACATCAGTACCAAATCCTAAGGGGATTTCTCCCACAAAGTTAGGCAAGCCATTTACCTCGAACCAAGCTAAATCAATCGGTAGTAATGCTCAACCCACAAATATCCTGCTCTGAGTGGCCCAAATCTAGCCAAAATCAATTACATACCATAAATATAGCTATAAGAAACTAATCTAGTCAATGAAATCTAAGCTAAAGCGAGAATTTAGGAAATCATCCCAAAAAGCCTCTCGAGCCCACGTCTCGGAATTGGGTAAAAGTCACAAAATACGATTACCTATTCACTCACGAGTCTAACCATATAAGAATTAATCTAATCCGACCTCAAATCGCCTTACAAAACTCGAAATTATAGCCTATTAAGTTTATACCATTTCACCCCAAATTCCCAACTCAAATCCCTAATTAGAAGATGAAAATAGCAATAGATTCATGAAATATAGTCCAATCCGAGTTAGAATCACTTACCCCAATAATCTTCTCGAAGAAACCTCAAAAAATTGCCTCACACCGAGCTCTCAAAGTCCCAAATCGAAATGGGAATCAACCCTCGAATTTCCCATTTTCTCCCTAGTAAACGCGCTTCTACGGGCTTTCAATTGCACCTGCGGTATCGCACCTGCGGGAATTCCATCGCAGGTGTGAAAATGACTTAAATGGCTAGGACCGCACATGCGAGCTTGCTCATGCGGTTTGACTTCCGCATCTGCGACCCCTGCCCAGGCCGCCCATACCCGCTCCTGCGACTATCATTCTACATCTGCGGATGCGCAGATGTGGATCCCTTCTCACACCTGCGCTCACAGACCTTCTTGACCAAAAGCGCACATGCGCCCTTTACTCTGCACGTGCGAGTCCGCACCTACGGTCTCCTCTCCGCAGGTGCGAAACGCCAGAAAACAGAAATCCTCAGCAAATGCTTATGTCCAAATTTCATCCGCTAAGCATCTGAAACTCACCCGAGGCCCCTGGGACCTCAATCAAACATACCAACTAGTTATAAAACACCATACGAACTTAGTCGAGTCCTCTAATCACACCAAACAATGCTAAAAACACAATTCACCCTCCGATTCAAACTTGATGAACTTTAAACTTCCAATTTCTACAACTAAGGCCGAAACCTACCAAACCTCATATGATTGACCCCAAATTTTGCACACAAGTCATATTCAACCTTACAGACCTACTCCAACTTCCGAAATTGGAATCCGACTGCGATATCGAAAAGTCCACTACTGGTCAAAATCTCCAAAACTTCTTTCGCCATTTCAAGCCTAAATGAGCTACAGACCTACAAAACACAATCCGGACACGCCCCTAAGTCTAAAATCACTCAACGGAGCTAACGGAACTGACAAAACTCCATTTCGGAGTCGTCTTCACACAGTTTTGACTACGGTCAAAATCCTTAGACTTAAGCTTCCGTTTAGGGACTAAGTGTCCCAAAATACTCCGAAACCACAACCAACACCTCCCGGCAATACACATAAGCAGAAAAATACACGGGGAAAATAGTAGACAAGGGATCGAGGCTATAACTCTCAAAACAACCGGCGGGTCGTTACAGCTAATGAGACAACAAATAATCCATATTACATGATATGCGTACTCTTTTTCCCTCGCTAGAATTTTTTTTCGCAAGATTTTTTCCTAGTAAGGTTTTAACGAGGCACATTATGTATGGACATCCAAGGGAAGTGTTATGAAATATTAGATTATGATGGATGTCCATAACTCCTATAACATCCACTACTCTTCTCCATCATCTCTATAACTCCCACTACTCCAATATTTATGGTTGTAACTCCTATACCTGCATAATTTCCCCCATGATCTTCCTCTATGATTTCACATAATTAATGCCATTTTCATGGTATTCTTTGGCATACCTCTATGTAACACTATAAATAGAGGATGATAAGTGATATTGTAATACTTGAATATATGAAAGAAATAAGAACCTCTCATCTTTTTCTCCCTACATTCTTGTCTTTTTTCTTGTTTCATATTGTTACTTCGAGCTAAGTTTCTTAACAAATATCAATTACTCCCTCCGTTCCAATTTATGTAAACCTGTTTGATTGGGCACGCAGTTTAAGAAAAAATAAAAACTTTTAGAATTTGTGGTCTTAAACAAGTCAAAAAGGGGCATAGAGTATTTGTGTGGTTATAAAAGCTTCTCATTAAGGGTAGAATTGTAACTTTAAGTTAAATTATTACTAAATTTAGAAAGATGTTATTCTTTTTGGAACGGACCAAAAAAGAAATAAATTCACATAAACTGGAACAGAGAGAGTATTATTTTGGGATAAAAACGCAATTGTAAGAATGAACTTTGTATACCTAGTCACAATTAGGAGAAAATGAGAGTGCTGATGTGTTGACTAAAAAAGTTGATATACCCACAAACAAAAGGAAGCTTTATGAGAGTGCTGATGTGTTGACTAAAAAAGTTGATATACCCACAAACAAAAGGATGAGTGAAGAAAACCCCAATAAGAGCCGACTCCATATATTGAGTGCACACTTTACTACTCAGAAGCCTGCTGCCATGGCTTCCGAAAAAGAAGCTGCTCTTCTCACTGTTCCTTCAGATTCTCCAACCATGTATTCATCTCTCTTTTTATTTTTCCATTTTCTGTTTATTTTGATGGTTAATTAGTTTTTCTGTAAATTGTAGGGTTTATTTTAATTGTTTTTTGTTTTTTCAGATTTGACAAGATCATTAACAAGGAAATCCCAGCAAACATTGTCTACGAGGATGACAAGGTATGTACTGCCACTTGGCTCATTTTTTTATTTTTATTTTTTGTTTCTGTGTGTGTGTGTATTTTGTGTGTGTCTGTGCCTCTATGTTTAGCTGTTATTTATTTCGTGGAATAGTGAGGTACGCAAGTTAGAGCGGATGCCACTTGCTATTAGGGATAAAAGATAATTTTGAAAATATTTTTATAGGTATAAAAGTAAGTGAATAGTGATACTACAAGAAGCAGCATTGGGTATAGGGATGTGTTTTGGTGGGATTTTTGAGTATTAAAGGTTGTTAACAATGTGTAAGGTGTTGATTGAAGTAAGTGATCTGGTGGAAGAGTTGGGATATTTGTAAAAGAAAATGACTGCAGTCAACAAGTGAATTTCCTCCTTTTGGTAGAATTTATTTTCATTAGATACTTAGCATTTATCACAATTTGTAGTGACCAAACACTGGTAAGTCATTTTCCTTTGTACCAAAACACACCCATAGTTGAATACTATATCCTGCTCCAAATATTCGTTTTCTGGAGTTTTATTTTTTAATCCTTCCTGTATTTCTTTGTTTCGTGGAGAAGAAAGGTTAATTGGAGCTCCACTTGTGGAGCCCTTTTTAACGGGGAAAAGATAACCCCTCGGACATTCTTTCTTTGCTTGTGCGTGGAAGATACTCTGAGAATATGATCGAGACAATGTAATATAGTAAAAAAAATTCCTGATATAAACTTCTGCAAATCAGCAAATGCAAGCAGATGGTCTTGGAATATGTCTAGGGAGTTCATAAGTTCTTGATTCTGAGGAGTGGGTATAGTGTTGTGTTCCTTGATACTATGAAAGTAGGCTACTTCTATTACACCTGGAAAATATCTAATTAGATGGGCATTAAAATTGTGTTTTCCTAATCCAACTGTCCATGAGATGTAAGCATGTTTCGTTTTTGGGTGATTGTTTTAACTCATCTTTTATATTACATGGGGAATTGAAATGCGCTATTGGCTTTTTAAGCAGCATCCAACCTTTGCTTGGATGTTGGCAAAGATTGTATAATTTGCTGCTGACCTGCTGTTATTTTAATAAAAGTTTAAGTTACTCGATGAGAATAGTGTTTTGATTTTTCTATTGCCCTGTCAGTACTTTATCCACCGTTTATGGTATGAGTGTTTTGATTTTGTACATCAATATTTGCAAGCCTTTAAGCTTTCACGTGGCCATTTTTTGATGTACTGTATTGTATTTTATATTTAAGTCAATAATTTTCATGCCAGGTTTTAGCTTTCAGAGACATAAATCCCCAAGCTCCGGTGCACATTCTGCTTATTCCCAAGGTCAGGGATGGCTTGACAGGACTTTCCAAGGTATTCTTTCTACTCTTGAAAGAGTATGATTAAGCTTTTTGTAGGGAGCTCATAGTGTTGAAAGGTTGCAGTTGCACACAAGAAGCACAATAGTACCCTGCATTTGCGCCTCAGAATATATGATGTGCAATGCTTGTAAGGTGAAGTAAAAATTGGTGACATTTCGAGGCGAGCTTCACTAGTTTATTGGTTTAGAGTTTAATGGTGTACTTTGGTTTATGTGACTGCACTTAATATGGTGATCCTTGCTCTATCTGATCAAATAAAGTTGTAAAAATGAAAAAATAAGAATAATAATTAGAAACTAGCTTTAGCACATTGCTGCTCGCAGACTCGCAACATTCCTTGTAGCTACTCTAATGAGAGAGAATGATCTCCTTGCTTGTTCTTTCTGTGTTTTTGTTTTCATTAAGTTGTTTCTCTCTATGTTCATCAATTCATTCATTCTTGCTTATTTCTTGTTCTCTTCCTATACTTCTTTCTTTCTTGACTTCTTCTGCATAGGCATTAAACACATAATACCACATCTGAGATACTTATTTTTTATCATGTGATGTCTGTCACTCTTTTGCTTGCTTACCAGTTTGGGGTTTTGGTCCGAATCATTAGATGGAACTAGAGAAGTTTTTTTCTTCTAATTAATAGGCACAATTTTTTAGTTTGTTGCTCATAGTTGCTTCGCTGAAATTTTTGGTTTGAAGGCTAAAGTTTTACTCTTTTCATGTGACTGCACCTTAATATGATGATCCTTGTTATATCTGATCGAACAAAGTATTGGAAACGAGAAATAGGAGATAGAAGATCCAGAAATTATTTAGCACTGAGCTGTTAAGACTCAGCATTCCCTGGAGCTGCTATTAGTGGCTGAGGGGGTTATCTTTGTCCTTTATTTCTTCTTTCTTTTATCTCTTCATTTGTTTTTGTTTATTTAACGGGAGAAGAGAATAACTTTTTTTTATCGAGCTTGTCACAAACTTGAGCATTCCTAGAAGCTGTCTATCCGTCTTCTGCTCTCTTTGCCCTTTCTTTCTCTCTAACCTGTATACTTAGTATGAAGTTAATTCCACACCCAATCAAGGCATGGGCCTAAAGTAAGACAGTAAGAGTAACGAATAAAAGTAAAGAACATAAGTGAAATTAGATATATGATATTAAATTACATAAGTTAAGGGAGAAAAAATTCACTTGATTTAATTATTTGAATTAATTAATCATGAGAAAAACTCACTTTGACTAAAAAACCTAATATCAAAGAAGGAAGAGAAGATGCAGGGTTTGCACCACTCGCTTTATGTGGGTCCTACGGATGGAGAGGCTTATGGTATTTTTCTTGAAGTTGGAAGTGATTCAGCACATTTGAGATATTGCCTCTTATTTCTCGTTTCTTTCTGGTTCACCAATTTATAGAAGACTGAATGTATTTTGTGGAGAACGATATTTTTGTGTAGGCTCTTTACCCATTAATATAGTTTTCGTGTACGGGAATTTTCCCACAATCTAAAATTACTTTATCTTATCAAAAACCAAAGAAAATCAAATATTTCCTTCTTATCTTTCCCCGGAACTATATGCTTATTTCCGAAGTTTTTTGGGAATTTTTGAGCCTTAATCAATACATGGAGCTTATGTCCTTGTACTTCATTATAGTTTTTACTTTCCACTCTTGTGTGATCTTATTGATCATTGAATTAATTGGTACCTTAGCACCCTGATAATGAGAGAGAAATGGAACCTCACTACGATAAAAATGAGAGGGAAAATGGAACCTCACTACGATAAAAATGAGAGGGAAAATTGTATTTGAATTCCAAAGTTGCGTCGACTTGGTCATGTTATGCGCTTGAAGATGTTGGACCATGAAATTGTAAAACTTTAGTCATTTTACATTTGGTTTACCTGAATTAGGAAATATCTTGGGTACAAAGGACAACATCCTTAGTCCTTACGCTTCATAGCGGGACCTCTTGAAAGATTTGATTACTATGGCTCTATGCTGCTATAATATGCAAAAGCCTCTTTCTTTTAATCAATCTAGTATTGCTTCCATATCTAAAGTATTGTCATCAATTCTTCACAAACGGTTGAGTTGGTCCTTGTTTGGTATATTCTCCTGCTTGTTTCGTCACCCGTTTTTTTTTTCAGGCTGAAGAAAAGCATTGTGAAATTCTTGGTCAACTTCTTTACACCGCAAAGCTTGTAGCTAAACAAGAAGGTCTGCTCGAGAATGGGTTCAGACTTGTGATCAATGATGGGCCAAGTGGATGTCTGTATTTTGCTTCATGCTCTCCTTTTTTCCAATTAAAGTTGCATTTAAATGTATATTATCCTGAAGATTGTTTTGTCAGGCCAATCTGTTTATCATCTTCACCTTCACCTTCTCGGGGGACGACAGATGAACTGGCCACCCGGCTAAAGGAAGCCGAGATGAATTCCAGATCTCATGAAGTATCCAGACTTCATCCGATCATCTATGTGTAGCACTTACTGAAAACATTATCATCTATGTGTAGCGTTTGAAGAATCAAGCTCGAAGCTCGTCCTATGCTCCTATGGAGTGACAAATAGGACTCATTCTGACTATTATGTTGATCATCAATAAGAGGGATTTCTCTGAACTCATATAATTCCTAACATTTTATGTGGTTAAGATGGTGTGAGATAAATATTGTGTAAAAAGCCCATCATGTTGGAGCGAGACACTAGCGGAATACACAAAATGAGATAGAGGGCAAGGGGCAAGTGCGCGTGCACGTGCACGAATAGCCATTCTCAGGGATGCTATTTAGAAATTAGCCAGTACTTATTTTGTTCTGAAAATAAACTAAAGATCTTTAACTTCAGAGATATCTTTGTCCCGATAAAATTGAACTGGAAAAATGAAATTAAGGACGTGCTTGCTAATTTCTAAATAGCAACCCTTTAGAGTGGTTAACTGGTGTCATTTCTAATCTCCTTTAGGATGGTCATTACTCTTAACTAGGTAAATTAGGAAGCTAATCAGTATGTCCTTTTGCAAAGTATAGCGTATTCTCCATTGGATCTGCTTATTAAGGAGCAAATACCTGCATGGTGGTTAGCACATAGCGTACCTTGTTAGTGGAGACAAAAAAACACTTGGTTATTTTTTTCCCATTACCTTAAATTTTGTTTGACCAAAAGGTTTTTGAGCCTTTTTTTTACTAATTAAATAAGGGGATAGAGGTTAAATCCTAGCTAAAGATAATGAATTCTAGATTTGAGATAAAAAATAGGAATAAACAAGCAAAGTTGGGCACAAAAATTGGTTATAGTCTCGATTGAGTTCCATAATATAGGAAAAAGACGGTGACTAGAATAATTTCAAATGATAATCAAAAGTAAATAAAGAAAAAGATTCACCCAATCTTGGGCAAGGTAGATCTCTGTTCATTTGATGAAGCTGAACCATAGACAAATATAAGGATCATAGGGTTTTTCTGCCTTTTGGCGAAGAGCCTCAGGTTATGGACTATCTTCCCCTCAAGAGAGATGCGCCCGTGTGTGTGTTAGAATTAGCCCACCTTTTGTTACCCTCTCTCCTGATATTTATACAAAACACTTTCCTTACCCAACGGTCCTTAACCGGAATAACCAAGTTCCTAGAATATTCCATAGAATAGTCCTCTAAAATGTCTGAGTGTTGTACTAGCCGTTCGGGCCGATCTGATTGCTCGACCTCAACCTTAGCTGAACCACTCACCGATATATTGCTTCCTGTACGTGACTTCGGCTTGATTGACTCCTATCGTTCTTCCTTAAGTAGAATTCTTTTGATCAGATTTTGACGTCGTCTTTGGGCGAGCTCGTGGGCGGACCTTGCCAATTTGCTAATTGAGAAATATGAGCATCTTGGTCGAAGGGCAAACCCTTTATGGCGAGATGACGATATGACGCTTCGAGAGCCATACCTGACTGTTACGTCAGTTTGAAATGACGTCAATTTGTCATGCGTCATTATGTTGCACGTTCCCTATACGTTATGTCGTTTCCTGTGCCTCTTCTATTTTGGAGCTAATGTGGCGGCGTTTGGCTTTCCCGCTCAGGGTGCCTGTATTCTTATAAATAGAGAAGAGAACTTCTCGTTTGGGTTGTTGTGTTTCCTAATCATTCGAAAATTTAAAGTTTCTTGCCATTGTTACCCACTTCACCTTAGCACTCCTCATCTACGCAACCAAAGAAAAAATGGCTAATGCATCTTCTCACTCCGATAGAGCCGCCGGTACCGTGGCGTCAGAAACGGATATGCCCTCTCATGAAGAAGGGATAGCCATTACAGAAGATGAGAATTTTCCCACTGTGGATGAGATAATTCCACGTTCGGGGAAGGCCACGACTGGTTAGAACTTTCCTGACGACGATCCTGAGCCCGTCGTTTCCGAAATAGATGTTGCAGCGCTTAAGGCTAAGTGGAGGATTTCTGACCATGTTGAAATCATTCCCACGGGTAACGACGTCGTGTAGATACATCGCCCAGGGTATTGCGCGTTTTATGCGTACCCGTTTGTCATCGGTTACACACTTCCCCTTCCTTCCCTGGCGGAGAACTTTTGCCGATATTATGGTGTGTGCCCGACTCAGCTCTCCCCGTATATATACAAGCTTTTCCTTATGCTCATCAAGTACGCGGAACTGGCCGGCTGGGGGATTTCTCTTCGCCACCTGCTTCACCTCTTCGTACCAAGTTTTCACAAGGTTACGATGATACACCTTCGTCACTGTGCGACCAAGGGCCTGGTGTGAAGATGGATGATAAGACTAATCGCTGCTTTTGGGACAACTTCTTCTTTGTGAGGACGGAGCACATAGTGTTGAATCCTAACGGGTTCCCCGAGGAATGGAATTTTGCTCCTAAGTTTTTCTCCCAAATGGCTGTTCGTTGTCCCTTTCCGGTGATCTGGTCATTCTTTTTTTTTTTTTCCTTTTTTTTTCCAGACCGAGAAGGACCCCCTCCGCTAGTCGCTGATTTCTAACCCTTTCTTTTTCATCTCTTTTCTTTATTCGGACTTTTATCTTGAAGACTGAAAGTGCTCGTCGGGAGGAAAAACAGACTGCCGTTTTTCAGGAGATAATTTCGAAGTACCGCCGGTATTGTGACAAGTGCCGCGAGATGCATGCGTGACTTAGAGCAGGCGGCAACTCCAACCCCTTAGGGAGGAGTTGGACCGGAAGGACGAGGACCTAGTGCGGTCCGTTGGCAGATGCAGCGAACTCGAGGGGTTTCTTAAGGCCAAGGAAGAAGAGCTGGAGGTGGGCAAAGGGGTCGTGACTGAGTGTGTCGATCTTCAGGCAAAGGCGGTGGCCCTGCAGGTAGAGCTTGAACAAAGTGCCATTAGAGTCGCCGGCCTGAGTGTCGAGTTGGCGGAGAAGGTGGTTGAGTTGGAGGATACTGAGAGAGTCCAAGTAGCAACCTTGGCGAAAGCAACGGCATTGGAGGACTCTATCCGCGTCCTCAGGTCTGAATGAGCAATTGAGATGGAAACGGCCGCACTAAGGGAGGCGCGACTCGATGAGAGAATTGGTGGGCTTGAGAGAGACATCTCGAACCTGGGTGATCAAGTTGTTGCTCTTGAGATTGATAGGGCACGACTGTTGGCTCAGTCTCCCTCTCCTACGTCTGCCTCTGTTTATGTGCCTCTCCATTTGTACGAGATGTGGATCCACGCTGAGGCACAACGGGATATATATAAGGGTTTGCTGATGGCAGGGACTGTTCCTGAAGCCGCTTTCGAAGATGCTCGTTCCAAAGCACGTGAGGCCCGACTTGCCTATGACTATAACCCTGCGACACCGGAGGCCGGTGAAGATGAAGGGGATGAAGATGGGCTTACTTTTGATGATGAATATGCTGATGGTAAGGACGACGGTGGAGGTGAAGTCGCCGAACCAAGCGGGGGAAGCAACGACGGCACGAATGGAGATAATGTAGCGTGAAGCTTTTGTACTTAGTTTTGTTTGTTCTTCTCTTTGTCTTTTTCTTTTTGTGGGGACGCCTTTTTGCACCTTTGTAAGATGTTTATTTTCCTTGGAATGGAACAACTGATTTATTTTTTGTTGTGCGTCTTTGACCTTTCTCTCTCTTTTTCTGAATTTTTTGCAAAAGTGACTTTCAGTTGGTTGAATGTGAGTTTAATCGAGCGAGGTCGATTCGTACTTTGTTTGATATGGATGAGGTCCGCGTGGGTGTGAATTCGAACGAGGTCTAATATGAACCGTAGTTAATTCAAGCGAGGTCGAAGTCAACTCTTTCAATTGATGATGGCTGGTGGCCGCATGGGCGTGAATTCGAACGAGGTCGAATGTAACCCGCAGTCGATTCGAGCGATGTTGATTTTAACTTGTTGTTAAATCGAGCGAGGTCGAAGTCAACTCCTTTAGTTGATGATGGCGGGGGACAGCATGGGCGTGAATTCGAATGATGTCGAATGTAACCCGCAGTTGGTTCGAGCGAGGTCGAATTTAACTTGTTGTTAACTTGAGCGAGGTCGAAGTCAACTCCTTTAGTTGATGATGGCCGGGTGCCGCATGGGCGTGAATTCGAACGAGGTCGAATGTAACCCGTAGTTGATTCGAGCGAGGTCGAATTTAACTTGTTGTTAACTCGAGCGAGGTTGAAGTCAACTCCTTTAGTTGATGATGGCCGGGGGCCGCATAGGCGTGAATTCGAACGTGGTCGAATGTAACCTGTAGTTGGTTCGAGAGAGGTTGAATTTAACTTGTTGTTAACTCGAGCGAGGTCGAAGTAAACTCCTTTAGTTGATGATGGTCGGGGGCCACATGGGAGTGAATTCGAACGAGGTTAATGTAACCCGCAATTGATTCAAGCGAGGTCGAATTTAACTTGTTGTTAACTCGAGTGAGATCGAAGTCAACTCCTTTAGTTGATGATGGTCGGGGGCCATATGGGCGTGAATTCGAACGCGGTCGAATGTAACCCGCAGTTGATTCGAGAGAGGTCGAATATAACTTGTTTAATTGATGCAGCGTTGCTTTGGCGAAAATGTGGCTGAGCTTCATGCACTTATGCTTTGCCTACATATATCGGAGACATTTACATGTTTTCCGGGCTAGCAATCCAGTCCCAGTCTATATGGTCTCTTGGCGTCTTCGGATTTTTTTCTTCATGACGTTCAATATTGATTTATTAGAGGATTCTGTTTGCCCGTTGCCTGCTGGGTGGTACGGCGTGGAGAGTTTTCTTGTGACATGCTACTTCTCGGAGAATTCGGCGACCTCTTTCTTGATGAGTTGGGGTCCATTGCGGCAAATGGTCTTTTTTGGGGAAGCCTAAGCGGCACAATATATATATATATATATATTTATTTATTTATTTATATGACGACAATCGTTCCCTGTTCGTGTATTTGGGAGAATGCTCCTGCTTCTATCCCACTTAGAAAAATAGTCAGTTAAAACCAAATGAAATCATTCGTTACCTCGATTTGATCGGTCAACGAGTGGAGGGGAGTGACCACGTTCCCTTCTTCGATTATGCTTTTAGTGGCTGCTACCAGTTTGACAAGGCCGTCTGCTTTGATATTCCGTGCTCGAGGGATTTGGTAGAGCTGGCATTCATCAAACTCGGGTAACAGATTGCAGATCTCGACCTGGTATTTTTTCAGTTTTAGTTCCTTGATTTGGAAAGTCCCTATGACTTGATTGACAACGAGCTGAGAGTCACACCGTAGGACGACTTGTTTTGCTTCGTACTCGAGTGCTAACTTTAGGCCTACAATCACGACCTCGTTTTCGGCTTTGTTGTTAGTCATATCTGGGCATCTTATGGACTGACAAATTACTTCGCCTGTTGGGACCTCGAGTTCGAGTCCCAGTCCTGATCCTCACGCGTTTGTAATCCAATCCAATCTTGGGTGCACAAAACTAAAGGATACATAAGCCATACTATAAACATAAAGGTAGGACAAGTTTATCATTTCAAAGAGTCACACAACAAGCTATCATTCCTCTCTAAAAGAGATAGCAGTATATATAAGATATAAATTGATGTCTAGCATTAGCATGACAATAGAATTAAGGACGTGCTTAGTACATAATGGCCATAATCCTACCCTAACAATTTACCCGCATGACATACCGAAGCCACTACTACAACAAAACGTAGTTTTCATATTGATATCAAATATAATTTAATTTCTCGCTTTTACAAAATCTTCACAAGTCACAACCTTATTCCATTAGCATAAACAACATGCTTCCCATCGTCATGCAACAATAATATAATCCACTGAAAACTTGTAAAACATTTCATACATATCTGCAAAGATCCAATCTTGATTGGTCTGACTATTTCAAGAGCTTGCTTACGAATTTCTCAAGTTTGCATTTGTAACGAAAGGATGACGCTACAATGAACAGAAAAGTGGAACTAGAATTGAATTTAGATATAGAGGAAACTAAAATTTTAACTAGAAAATCCTCACAGACGGCGTCAAATTGTTTGACCAAAAAGTTTTGAGCCTTTTTGTGAAACTAATTAAATAAGGGGATAGAGGGTAAATCCTAGCTAAAGATAATTAATTCTAGATCTGAGATCAAAAACAGGAATAAACAAGCAAAGTTGGACATAAAAATTGGTTATAGTCTTGATTGAATTCCATAATATAGGAAAAAGATGGTGACTAGAATAATTTCAAATGATAATGAAAAGTAAATAAAGGAAAAGATTCACCGAATGGGCAAGGTAGATCTCCGTTCATTTGATAAAGCTGAACCATAGACGAATACAAGGATCCTTTGATTTTTCTCCCTTTTGGCGAAGAGCCTCAGGTGATGGACTATCTTCCCCCTAAGAGAGATGCGTTTGTCTGTGTGTTAGAATTAGCCCTCCTTTTGTTATCCTCTCTCCTGATATTTACACAAAACACTTTCCTTACCTAGCGGTCCTTAACCAGAGTAACCAAGTTCCGAGAATATCCCATATAATAGTCCTCTAAAATGTCTAAGCGTTGTACTAGCCTTTAGGGCCGATTTGAATGCTCGACCTCGACCGTAGCTGAACTACTCACCGGTATATTGCTTCATGTACGTGATTTCGGCTTGATTGATTCCTGTCGTTCTTCCTTAAGTAGAATTCTTTTGATTAAAGTTTGACCTATACAAATTTTAGTCGGCAAAGTTATCCGATGCTTGGGCTAGTAGAAGGTAGTAGATATTCGCTTGAAAAGTTGAGGCACACGTAAATTAGTTTGTACAACAACAAAGGAGTACCCTTGTGTTTCGTTCTTCTTTGAGTCGTTGTTCGTCGGACAAAACATTTGCTCTTATAAAATTGCTATAAAACTACATGAAATTGGGAACTTACTTAGCTGGAGCTTTTCCACGCACTAGTTTATTAATGAGTACTATCTGGAAAAGGCAACCTAGTTTGCCTGGACATAGGACAAACATTACAAATGAAAGACTGTTTGGATGACAAAGAATCAGACAAACCAGAAATGAGTTTCATTCTAACAAATGGAACATGTGCAAGCCTTTGATGCCAAACCACATCCATTTTATTCATATTAGTAGTACTACAATTAAAAGGAATATCACACACATCAGGCAGAATAGAACCAGAATTACAAGTAGAAGAAGGAACACAAGATGAAACAACATTAGTCACGGGAGAAGCAGGATGAACACAAGATGAGACAATATTATTTGTGGAATCTAAATTGGTGAAAAGTTGAGAATGAGAGGAAGGACTTTTACACACAAGCTTGTACATGCCACTATCTAGTTTACCAAGATCCAGAGGCTTCTTCAGAGAAGGGCCTTGTGGTATAAGTAAACAAGATTCATAAGCGAATAGAACAAAACATTTGAATTGTTATATAATCATATGTACAGAGATCAAATTGTGTTGAAAAGAGGGAATATAGAGAACATTGTGAAGAATGAAAGAAGGATTTAAAACAAAAGAACCAGTGCAAGTCACTTTTACTTTAAAGCCATTAGGAAGTGATACAAGATAAGGCACAGGTAAAGGAGTAAGGTTTGATAGAAAATCTTTATTAGATGTCATATGGTCAGTAGCACCAGAGTCAACTATCCAAGTTAAATCTATTGATTGATAAAGCATGCAAGAACTAGAACTAGAACCATCAGCAGATCATCAGTTAGTAGAGTACCAGCAAAATTGGCAGAAGCCATCAGATTGGACTGAGGATTAGAAGCTGATAAGTGGGACTGTTGCAGTAAAGTCATCAACTGATTGTACTGCTGCATACTCAGACCAGGAATCACAGAACTCTGCTCAGGAGAACTAGAGACACCAGAATGAGAAGAACCATCAATGTTATTTTGTCCACTATCAGAAGACTCAGGTTCAACAGTAACATTTGCTGCATTTGCTGCAGTTCTTCTACTCTTAGTGAATTTGAACTTAGAGAGAAAACCATGAAGTTTATAACATTTGTCAATCAAATGTCCAGGTTTTTTGCAGTTTCTGCAGAATAAAGAACCCTTGGTCTGATCAACATGCATCTTCTGGTCAAAAGCTACCCTTTGATTGTATTGTTGTTTTGGTGGTGGAAGAAGAGGCTTAGGAAAGTGACTAGCATTTGCATTGAAGGAGGCTGACTCTGAATTGAATTGAGGAGTAGAATTCACATGCCTCTGACTCTCATCTTGGAGTAAGATATTGTAAACAATATCAAGTGAAGGTAGTGGTTGCATCATAAGAAGATTACCCCTAATACTAAGATAAGTTTCATTGATCCCCATTAAAATTGATATAACTTGTCTTCTCTAACTCCTGTTGTAAACCAGATCTAGCAGCACAACTACACGAACTCACACGATTCTTTCGGATGAAAGCCAACTCATCCCACAACTTCTTTAATTTGTTAAAGTATGATGCTATGTCAAGAGACCCTTGACAAGTAGAGGCTAACTCTTTTTTAGTCTCAAAAACTTTGGTTCCATTTACAGTTCCATATCGTTTTTCAAGTTGATTCCAAATGCTTTCGGCTGTTTCAGAATATTGAACACTCTCGGAAATTTTAGGTGATAAGGAGCTGGTTAGCCAAGATATTACTATATTATTGCATTTATTCCAAAGTCGTAATTCAGGAGCATCATCAGCAGGTTTAGAACACGTTCCATCTATAAAAGCTATCTTATTTTTTGCTGACAATGCCACTATCATATTTCTCTTCCAACCCCCAAACCCGATTCCAGAAAATGGAATTTGCACCAAACAAGTACTCGGGACATCAGAGGGATGTATGCATAAAGCACCAGAAGGATTTGGAATATATGTAGAGCTAGCAGTGGTAGAACTAGTTACAGTCATATTTGACTCAATTGAGAACAAAAATTGTACATGCAATGAGGCAATTGAGGGTTAAAATCACTGAAACCAACAGAGAAAAGTTCACACCAACACTGTATGAAAAAGGAAAGGGTAAGAGGTACCACACTTCTTCGCAACCGGAAGAAGACGACCTTCAAGGTTAAAACAAACTTCAACTGACATCCTGGAGCTCAAAAACACAAGAAAAATCCACTCGAAACCATATTAATGTCAAAGCCCCGAGTTCAATTTCCGACCAAAACCAAATTCTCATTCGTAACTTCTTAGAACAAACTGAAATCACCGGAAAATATCAGAATAAACCGTCGCAGAGCAGTGAAATCATCGAAAATTACGGTAAAATATAGAGGCGACACGGAACAGACGAAATCGAAGATGAAGAAAACTTGGATAAAACTTTGTGAGGGTAATATCAGATGAAAGTGGAGGACCAGATCTATAAGAATCTGTGCTCTGATACCATGATAACTTTGAACATAGGCCAAATCGCCATGAAAATCTAACTAGGGTTCATGAGAACAAAATGAAAGAGAAAGAAAGCTTTAGATGTTTCTGTGTATTGAAATGGTCAAAAACCGTCCAAATGTGTACAAACTATACTATATATACATTGGGCCAAATGTCTTAAACCCAGAAATTATAAAACAAAACTTAACAAAATAAAAGCCTATACAAAGAAAACATAAAGAGCCACAATTTAAGAAATATTTTCATAATTCTAGTAGTAATAGGTATTTTACATACATGGCAACAAGATAAATACATCCCCGGGCAGTAAGCTATCAATTTGGATAGTTAATCACGTTTAAAAGAAAAATCATTAATTTTCAAACAAAAAGTCAAAAAGGGGTTTAGTTTATCTCGTAATCTTCTCTTTAAATTGATTCACGGCCTAATTTAGTTCCCGACATTGGCTTCATAACGGTTGAATCCCATCATTTCCATATATTGCACATGTTTTCAATCATTTGTTTTCTGTTTCTTTGCTAGGGAATATTTTTAATACAATAGTCATATATACAAAAATTAAATGCTAATCAAATTATACTATCCAAAAAAAACTTATACTTATTGCTCACCTTACGTAACCTATTTGTTCTCATTTACAAAAATCAAATTAATGAATGTGGAATATCACATGTATAATAATATACACACTGAAGCTTGGAATATAACCTCATACTTGCAATAATATATGGTATATAAATCATGTATAAATTTAAGTATAAATTATAATAGATAAATTATACATGATGTAAATCATGTATAAAGTATATAGATTGATGTTATATTTTATCATAAAATTTTCAGCTATTGTGTATATTGGTCGTGTATTATTAATGTTAATAATAGTAGATAATAAATATATACAAGGAATACATCTATACACAAAACTATAATAGTATACAATTATGTATAAATGTGTATACTGTATAATGATGGTATTTAATGATGTATAGATTTACGATAATATTCTATTATGTATTAGCGTGAAGATTGAAACATTTTCCTTAAACATTGGGTGCTTGCATTTGGCTATTAAATAGGACGCCCCTTATAGCGGTATTTAAGGGATTTCATTTATATATTTTTTTATAAGTGCTATAACTGTAATAAAATCTGCTATATTTGGAATAACTAGAAATTACTATTAGTTACGACAATAATTTTTATAAAGAGACCATCTGTATAAAAAAAACTTATACACAACCGGGCCTGTTTCTGCCAAGGCCCAGATGCCAAATAGCCTTCAAGTCCAACAGTTTTATAAACCATCAATCATTCTACCTTGTACTCTCCTTTACCATAATCACGTAAAATAAATGATGATTTCTATATAAACAGAAAAATAAGATTTTATCAACTGCCCTCGTAAGTTTATTGCAGAGTGAAAAAAAAAGAGTTAACTTGAATATGAAATTGAAAGTGCATTACCTTCTTAACGCCCTAATTGAAGCCTTGAATAACTTCCCTGAGTCTCCTCTGTTTCTTTGCTCTGAAGCAACACATTTCCAAATCATGACTTAGAAGCCAAAAACTAAATGAAATATTAAAAGTGAAAATAGGATATAGCGTGGAGATTTATCTAATTATATCCCACTTAAAAAAAAAAAAACAATTAATCCTCATAAGCTGTGTATTCGTCGAGTTCGTGTCACGTATGTATAGTATGATGTACACACCAAGTAATTGATAGATGTTTTAATATATAAAGATGCTGGTTAAGAAAGTGATTGAGCGATCTCTGAGAAATTTCTCTTGTTGATGTACATGTTACGTGAAAGAAACCGTGCAGTTTCATGTCCCCATCAATACGTAACAAAGTTGGCAAACCTTAATTTGCTACAAACTTGGAACCTTCCAAATATGCAATTTATTCCCTATACCATAAGCTATGTTCCAAGAGGTTGAAACTCGATTATGTCACCTTATCCCAATTGACACACTTCTTTTATCACCATATACATTTTCATTATTTTATCATAATAAATAACTTTTGTTTTTGTGTACATTACTCAAAGGCAGCCTTGTCAATAGCTAAGTCATGACCATTAAGCGATAGTTGAAATATAAAGAAGTAAATACAAGAAGAAGTTAAGAAAATTTAGATCATAGTATATATATACACAAAGAATTATTCTTTACCTATCTAAACAGTAATCCCTATGTTTCAATTTATTCGAACCTATTTCTTTTTTATTCCGTGCAAAAAAGAATGACATCATTCCTTATTTGGAAATAATTTACCTTTATGCAATGGTTTATAGTCACATAAAATATATGTGCCGTTCAATAATCTTCTCTCTTTTCTTAAACTCCGTACCTAGTCAAATATGTTCGCATAAATTGAAACGGAGAGAGTATAATTTTTGATAAATGGGTGTCTATTGGCACCTCTGAAGCTATGTGGCTCCGTCACTGAGCCTAGTGGATTAAAATCTCGCCATCCGTGGAGCCAGAGTAAAAGTTGGACCATAACGAGTCAATGTATGCAATCTTGACTTGCATTTTTGCACGAATTTGTTTGTACAGCTTAAACTCATGACATTCTTATAACACAAGGAAAAAGCCTTCACCATTTGCGCTAACAATAGTTTTATACTCAATAATAAAAGAATATTTTCCATGAGAGCGGAGAAATCTTCCAACAAAACTTTAATTTAAGAGGGAGGGAAAAAACTAATCGCGTGAACAAAATGTCATTGCCACCTCTAATTTCTTAAAGTAGAAACTGAGAAATGACAACTCATAAGCAATTAATGACTTCAAGAAATGAAACTTTCAAGCAAAAATACTGAAACTTCCAGTATAAATTTGCACTTCAACATTTGAGAAATCTACAAACTGAGAGAGTTATTGTATTCATTAATTAGTTGTCAAAAAAATGGAGAAAGTTGGTAAAAAACGGGCAGTTCTAGTTGGCTGCAACTATGAAAACACACATTACAGGTTACATGGATGCCATAATGATGTTTTAGCCATGAGAGATGTGCTCGTGAATCGATTCGGGTTCGATTCACAGCACATTGAACTGTTGATGGATAAACCAGGAAGTCCAGTGATGCCTACTGGAGTTAATATCAAGAAAGCACTTAACAAGATGGTTGATCAAGCTGAAACTGGGGATGTTTTGTACTTCCATTTTAGTGGCCATGGAACATTGATTGGAAAGAAGAAACAAGACGAAGCCATCATTCCTCTTGACTTCAATTATATCACTAGTAAGTTTCTTCATCTTAACTAATCTATAAACTTGATGAAGAAAGTAGAATTATTTCTTTCCCCTCAGAAGGCAATGGTTAAGAGGCGTACGATAAAAGCAGGGCTGTATGCAAGAATTTTTGTAAGCGGTGTCGAAATTTATAGAAGAACTGGAATATAACTTCGATTAGCATAGTTTAGACAAGAAATAGCCTTAGTCTGCTGGTTTGAACCTTTGACCTCTTAGAGCAAAATCAAGCACATAACCAACACACCAAGACACAATTCATGACAAGTGGTATCATTTTTCCCTGCTTAATACAATATTAATACATATATTTAGTAAAAGATTTCGACAAAGCGATGTCGCGTGACACCTCTTCGGTAAGTGTGCATCCGGCCCTGCGTAAAAGATAACATTATGAAAATAAGACAGATAATTTGTTACAACATATTACAATAATAATGTAAAATCTCTTTACACTAACAGTGTATATATATACATTTCATGATTTTTCATGCTTGGTAACCTTTAAAAACGTGTATTTGGCAGATGTAGACATTAGAAAAATAGTGAATCGCGTACCAGAAGGAGCAACCATCACTATCCTTTCAGATTCTTGCCATAGTGGAGGCCTAATTGACAAAGAGAAAGAGCAAATTGGACCAAAAAAACAAGAAGAGGGAAAAACCATTCAATCATCACAATCTTCTAAGCCTAAATTCATCTCTCAAGAAACTGTCTTGGAACATCTCACATCCTTAACAAACATAAATACCTCGGATATTGGAACACATATGCTACAACTCTTTGGAAATGAAGCTAGTCTTTTATTTTGTTTGCCCCAAATGGAGTTGGATTTGTTGAAGCCTCTTAAACAAGATGAGGGCATTTTGCTAAGTGGTTGTCAAGCTAATGAGGAATGTCAAGATGTAGGAGGAAGTGAAAATGAAAACAAAGCTTATGGGGCATTTAGCCATGCAGTTTTAACTGTGTTGAAGAAACATTGTGGCCCTCTTAGTAACAAAGAGCTGGTCTTGATGTCAAGGGATGTTCTGAAAAATGATGAACATATTGAGACTCAACATCCTTGTCTCTATTGCAGTGATGAGAATGCTGAAGCAGTTTTCTTGAGCCAAAGCTGAAAACTCAAGGGCTAATGCTATATTTGGAATGCAATGATGAAATAAATGATCAATAAATTAATAGAACTTCCTTTCGTCTCTCAAGTAAATACTACTTCACTGTGATATGGTAGTTTATCATGATTCAAAGGAGCTATTGTGGTGGTGCCTCAATTAGAAATTTATGTTAATACTTTTAGATTGAGGCAGTTCGTAATGATTGTGTATATATATCACTTTGAATATTCTTGTTTAATCAATGTAGAACGTTATTTCCCATCCTCCTTTTAACAACTTATTTGGATGGTTGTTACGTGTCGTTTCATAATGTATCGTATTGTATTGTATTGTATTGTATTGTATCATTTGATAAATACAATGTTTGGATAGATTGTGTTGTTTGCTGTCGTTTCATTATATCACGCACCAGCAATATGAAAAATAAATTTGTAATATTACAAAGAAAAATTATGATACATGGTAAAATTATTATATAAAAATGTAGGGTAAATGATAAAATAAAACTATTTAATAATAATGACGGGTGAGATTGAGAAAAAAAGATAAGGCAACGACGCGACCACACCAAATCGGTCGTTACATTAAGTGGCACATTTCGTCATTATGTAATGACGAATTTAATGATACGATACAATAAAATTTAAGTAACAATCAAAACAAATATCTTATTTAAAGTAACAATACGATACAATACAATGTGTAACAACTTGTAAGAGTAACTCAATATTTTGGTTTCAGACATGGACTTTTAGCTATATAGATTGAAGTGTATGGGTAAAACAAATAGTCTAGTGGACTTACAAATGTTAAAAGTCAGAAGCCCCTACCAACATATAAGAGATGGCTCAGAGCACTTGAAATTCTTAAAAGCGAAAAGTCGTAGAATGATAAATTGAGTTGAGAAAAGAAAAGGAAGAAATAACAAAGAAGTATATGAAAAACGGACTAGAAGAAATAGACACGAGGCAACAAATAATTTTACCCAAGTTTGGCTCCACAAGCATGAAGCATGAATTAAAACTGCAGATAAAAAGGCAAATAGTGAAGACCTATAGAACTTAGAGAAATTAGTAAGGCTAATTGTTACATAAAAAAGAACAACAGTTAAATTCTGTGAATAACGGATCAAAGGAAGTGTAAAAGTGTCTTGTGATTTAGAGGGTGTTCGGGTACGCCTACTGACAAAAACAAAATATCGTACTGAAATAAAACAATATAGAAGAATATGGCAAAGAGAGAATTGTTATTGCTTTTAGATAGAATTATAGTGGAATATGACCTTTCTATTTATAGGGAAAGAGTGACTTAGCCACCAAGTAAAATCACTAACATCTCTCTAAAATATAGACATTCACCTTAAATAAAACTCTATTTATACGTCCAATGAGCCTCGCTAAAACCTTAACTAAAATAAAACTCAGTGGGAAAAAAATTCTGGTAAAGGAAAAGAGTACACATATCTAACAATACGTCTTTTGACTATCTCGTTAAAAACCTTGCAAGGAAAACCCAGTGGGATAAAACTTTGTAAGGGAAAAAGAGTGCATCGCGCATTAACTCCCCCTGATGAGAGCATCAATTCACATCCTTGAGCCTTCACATCCCAATCTTGTACACTAACTTCTTGACGGTTGACGTCGGTAGAGATTTTGTGAACAAATCAACCATGTTATCACTTGAACGAATCTGTTGCACATGGATATCACCATTCTTTTGAAGATCATGTGTGAAAAATAACTTTGGTAAAATATGCTTTGTCCTATCCCCTTTTATGAATCCTCCCTTCAATTGGGTTATGCATGCTGCATTATTTTAATACAAAATCGTGGGCATTTTGTCACACTTCAAGCCACATTTTTCTCGAATAAGATGTGTTATAGACCTCAACCACATACATTCTCGACTTGCTTCATGAATAGCTATTATCTCAGCATAGTTAGATGAAGTAGCCACAACTGATTGCTTAGTCGATCGCCAAGATATGACAGTGCCTCCACATGTAAACACATAGCCTGTTTGAGATCGAGCCTTGTGTGGGTCAAATAAATACCCAGCATCGACATAACCAACAAGATCGGGACTGCAATTATTGCCATAAAATAAACCCATATCGATAGTCCCTTTTAGATACTGCAATATATGTTTGATTCCATTCCAATATTTCCTGGTAGGAGCAGAGCTATATCTAGCTAAAACATTGATTGAAAAAGTTATGTCAGGCCTTGTAGTATTAGCAAGATATATTAGTGCATCAATTGCACTAAGATATGGTACTTCATGACCAAGTAGCTCTTCATTCTTTTCTTGAGGTCGTGATGGATCCTTATTCATATCAAGTGACCGAACAACCATCAGAGTACTTAATGGATGTGCTCCATCCATGTAAAACCGTTTTAATACCTTTTATATGTAGGCAAATTGATGAACAAAAATCCCGTTTGTCATATGTTCAATTTGCAAACCGAGACATAATTTTGTCTTTCCGAGATCTTTCACCTCGAATTCCTTTTTTAAATAATCAATTTCCTTTTGGAGTTTTGTAGGAGTTCCAGTAAGGTTTATGTCATCAACATATACGACAAGTACAACAAATTCCGATGTTGTTTTCTTTATAAAAACACATGGACAAATGGCATCATTTATATAACCTTTCTTAATAAATACTCACTAAGACGATTATACCACATACGTCTTGATTGCTTTAGACCATACAAAGATCTTTGCAATTTGATTGAAAATATTTCCCGGGACTTTGAATTATGTGCTTTAGGCATTTTAAATCCATCGAGAATTTTCATGTATATCTCATTATCAAGTGAGCCATAAAGGTAGGCGGTAACCACATCCATTAAATGCATGTCTAGCTTTTCATGGACAACAAAACTAATGAGATAAAGGAACGTTATAGTATATATAACGGGTGAATATGTCTCTTCATAATCGACACCAGGCCTTTGTGAAAATGCTTGTGCAACAAGGCCTGCCTTATATCTTTGTACCTCATTTTTCTCATTCCTTTTACATACTATATCCAATAGGCTTAACACCATTAGGTGTTTGGACTACAGGCCCAAAAACTTCACGTTTTGCAAGTGAATTCAACTCAAACTGGATTGCTTCTTGCCATTTTGGCCAATCACGTATTTATCGACATTCTCCAACAGACTGAGGTTCAAGATCCTCACTATCTTGCATAATGCTAGATGCAACATTATATGCAAAGACATAATCCACCACTATATCCACTAGATTCTAATTTGTCTCAATATCGATTGAATTTATTGATAATTCCTTATTTTCTTGAGTCTCTGGCTCAGTGGTTTCCTCATGAATATCAGAATTTGTTAAATCGTGGATTTCTTCATGAGACTCTTTCATAGTGTCATTTTGATAATTTATTTTCCTTTTTCTAGGATTTCGATCCTTAGAACCCAATGGCCTGCCACGTTTTAGGCGTGCTTTTGGCCCATTTTCTATGACACTAGAAGATTGTCCAACAGGGACATCAATACAGATTAGAACATTCTCTGCAGGGATATGTGATTTTGTTATCCTTTTCAGATCCGTAAATGCGTCTGGCATTTGAATTACTATTCTTTGAAAATGGATAATCTTTTGTACCTCTTTTTCACAAATAGAGGCACGTGGATCAAGATGAGATAATGATGGGGTTTTACACGAAATTTTCCGTTTGGCTTCACCAATTTCTCCCCCTAATTTTGGGAGAAGTGTCTCATCAAATCGACAGTCTGCAAATCGTGCAGTGAATAAATTTTCCGTTAATGTTTCGAGGTAGCGAATAGTGGACGGCGATTCAAACCCAACATATATTCCTAACCTTCTTTGGGGATTCATTTTGGTGCGATATGGCGGTGCTACATGCACATAAACTGCGCATCCAAAAATTCTTAAATGGGACATATTAGGTTCATGACCCAAAACTAATTGCAACGGGGAATATTTATGATAATTTGTCTGTCTGAGACGAACTAGCATTGCTGCATGCAAAATAACATGATCCCAGCACGCTGCCTTACTAAGTTCAAGCTTATCTACCTTGGACTTCAGAGTCTCCTCCAACACGCTGCATCGGCCAACGACCTTCATAATCTCATCGTCCTTCTCTTTCAACTCCTCGTCTTTCCTCCCAATCTCATCACGCAACTCCCGAAACTGGCCGTCCTCGCCGACACTCCTTACCACCTTCCGATACATAGAGCGATACTCTCTGTACTTAGAATCCATCCTCCTATAGAGAGTAACCCTCTCTTCCTCTCGCCGGTCACGCTCAATCTCCAAGATGAGAGTCTGGTGAGCAAAAAAGGGACAAGTCAGCCAAAGTAAAATGATGTCAACAGAACATACAAAAACTCAGAAGAGAAGAAGTGGGAACTCACCCGCAAAGCCATGCCCGATATGCCTAAAGATAGGTCCGCATCATTCAGTATCCGCAATGTCTTATTTTCCGCTTACGCACACAAGGGGGCGAAATATGGCGCCACACGTTTTGTGTCGACCATGAGGTTGTAATCCACAGGAATGACTATGTGTCGATTAGGGCCTTCCATCCTTATCTCCACACGAGTATCCCTCTCAATGAAAGCCCGTACCTCCTCGAGTTCGATGTCAGAATCAGAGTCAATGTCCCCTGCGGGGACCTCACCATCTATTACCGCCATCGATGAAGGTCCACCTTCAACAACCCGCACGAGCTCTCCGCCACAATTAACCCCATAGACCCCAGAAGGCCTTTCCTCCATAACGGTATTCGTGCTGGAAATGAATCAAGCTCGCCTTAAGAGCCATGACTCTTTCTGACTCTTCAACAGCAGCAACCCTCTCCATTTATACCCTCCGCCTCTTCCTCGATGATGATTCCTCGCCACGAGATGATCCATCGGCGAGAAGGAGAACCTGCTAAGACGAGACCTCATCTGGGACAACAACGTTCAAAGAGGCAGGCTCCCTTACCCGTGGAGTCTGGGTCTGATCTCGTACAGACTCTACTAAAGAGAACTCCATTGTGGCCGAGTTCACCTTCTGGAGAAAGGCAAGAGCTAGGGACTTCATCTTTTTAGAAACTTGCCGACCTAACACCAACGAGAAATCAAGTCAAAAAATGATAAAGGACAAAGCCAAGCCGAAGAATAAGAATACTTACGAGACGAGGTCCTAGGCCGGTAGCGGTTATGAAAGGAGGACCAATCACGAATTCCCATGGTATGGGGAAACACGCAAGTTACCCAATCCTCAATATCCAAGACAATAGAAAGAGAACGCCCCACGGTTGAAAACAAGGAAACAGTGAGCGGGTCGAAGACCTAAAAGAAAAGAAAAAATGAAGAAAGAATAGCGGATGGTATGAGGAGATACTTACGATTGTAATTCCACTTCTCAAGAAACCTAGTCGGTCACTACATGATCGGTTCTGACGAAGAAATATTTGCGCCAGAATAGTTGACTTGCTTTATCATCTATCTCGGCCACCAATACCTTCATTCCACGTAAATGTATCAGAGTGTCTCTAAAGAAGGTAGGAGAGAACATGTGCAGCAAATGGAGGAGTTCGACCTCGTAACCGGCTAGTTCCGCGTATTTAGCTAGCATCAGGAAGACATTATATAAGTAGGGAGAGAGTTGTGCTGGGCAAACGCCATAGAAGGGGCAGAACTCCTTAGCTAACCGAGGGAGAGGAATGGTACAGCCAATCACAAATGGATAAGCGTAAAAAGCACAAAACCCTGGCCGATGAACCTGAACTATAATGCCCTCTGCCGGGAAGATTTCGACATGAGGAAGGATGCGATATTTAGACCGCATGTCAGCCAACTCAGCTAGTCCCCACTCAAAAAGCTCAGGTACAGGAGTGGGAGCAGGCTCTTTAGGAAAATCATTCCTGACCGTAGGATTTTTAGGAACCACCTCTTCAACGGTGGGGAATTTGTCTTCTCCTTCGACCAAAGGCTCCTCCCTAATAAGAAGAATGGCAAACGATAAAGGAGTGGCATCAAAAACTTCATCATGATTATTAGGGTAAGTCGACATACCGACAATGTAATGTATATGCAACGAGATAAGAGAAAGGGGCTAGTGATTGGGAAAAAAACTGGAAATCGAAGGTGAAAAATCTATAAGAAATAGAAGAGAAGCTCACAGAGAGAATGTGTGCCTGAGAAGGAGGAAATGGTGAAAGTTTCAAATGAGAAACCCCTCTCCTCTATTTATAGGGTTGTGTGGCATCAAAATCGAGGCCAAAAAGCCGTCAAATGGCACCAAAATTGAAGCACCAATAGTGTAGGCTCTGCATCGAGAAGACGCGTAATGACGTCGCGCGTGACGATGATAACATCAACCGTCACCTACACCAACCACAGCCTTGTTGGCAACCAATAGCCCGATTTACCAAATTTCTCTCATAACGAGCATGGTGAAATCTGCTCATCGAGGACGCTGGAGACCACGACCTCAACGAGCGGAGGGGCTAACTGTATTAGTCAAAATTTGGATTGGACTTGATAGACTTATTGGTCATGGTCGAAGTCTAAGCCGATTAAGGTTTAGTGACTAAGAGTCCCCCTCAAAAGAAGCTATTTCCGAGGCTGGGAAGATATTATTAGAAAGCAACGACAAGATGAGTTTAGGGCAGGGAGAAAGAATATTCCTTTTCTTGTACTTTTACAGGGTTTCTAAAGAATGTTCCCTATAAATAGGAAGAGAAAAAGAACAAAAAGGGATCTTGAACCTTCTGAGAAAAACACGTTTGTAAAGTTGACTACAGAGAATATACAAAGCTTGTCTTTTCATTGATTCTTGAATCCTAGAATACCTTTTCGTCTACAAGATATAAGAATCTTGTGTTCATTCACGTTTTTTATTATCCATGTTGCTGACAGGGGAAGATTGGTCCAAGTCATTCAATATTTGAGTGATATATTCCTCTTTATTACATCTACTGCCATTGCATGCATTTATTCCATATATCCCTTGGACATTCATTGATAATCACTGCTTACGATTGACTTGCATTTACTATTACGACGCATAACTAAATCTCACTTACTTATCAAACTTCTAGATCTAATGGTCATTAAATTTAATTAGGATTCACCCCATATCTTATTTATCAATTCGTTCAAATAAAAGGTTAAAGCTTTTTTGACAAAACAAAATGATTTTTACGTAACAAAGAAAAGAAAAGTGACTTTTGGGTAAAAATACAAAAGTTGAATTAACTCATTGCTGAAAGAATAAGGGCTAAAGAATCAGAATAAAGGAAGAAAAAGAAAATTTGACTCTACGAAGCCTACTTGTCATATGTGGTTTGCTCTTTTTTTGGTAGTTAAAAATAATACCGATCTTCTGTGACCGTGATCGTTTGGTTGTTACGAATGATGTTTCTTGATAACGGGAATCTTTGTGATTCTCCCGTTGATTGTTGTGAACTTATGTTCCTTGTGAAGAATGTCTTTGTGATCAAATCGGTGGTGTGTGTTCATTGTCAGGTGGGATCGGGTTGCGCGCCGCAACACGAAGCAATAAGGGAGGGCGAGGTAATAAGGATGAGAGCAGGGTATAAGGGTGGTCGAGGTAATAAGGGTGGAAGGGGTAATAAGGATGGAATGTGATCATTATCACTTGTGAATATGGAGGTGTTACTAATGTCAGAGAAATTTGTGAAACTCTTGATTTGGCTGTTGTGATTTACGTGTAATGTTTGTTGAATTCTATTAAATGCTTTTTTTTCTGTGTACTGCTTGATTGTACTTGGGGTAAAGTTTGATCATACATACTAGTACTATTCCACAGTACTAACGTCCCTTTTGCCGGGGGCGCTACATCTTTTTTATGGATGTAGGTGGTTCCGCAGCAGGTAGTTCAGCCCGTCCCTAGTGGTGCCTCTCTTCATCTTCTCAATGGTTGTGGTGAGCCCCTTTCCTCCTCGGGGCCGCGTGTGGACTTTACTACTTTCTTTTGCTCATATTAGAAAGGTATAGCCGAGGCCTTGTTACGGGCAAGTATGTAAACTCTCCAGCATTCGTAGACGCTCCGTAGACACAATGTGGGTAGTGTAAATATATGTATTTTTGGGTATTAACATTACGTACTCGGAACCGTAAACCATGTTGGAAAAATTATGTATGTACCGATATTGCGTATGTTAAATATTAGCTGTTAACATGTTAAAAGAAGAAAGAAATGAAGACATGATGTAAGATGCACTTGAAACTAAGATCGGCTAACACATTGGAATTAATGTATGTTATGAACGCGGGGTAACACGTTGGGCAGGAAGGGCAAACTAGGTTCGCCTGACTGGGATCACCCAGTTAGGTGCCGGTCTCGCCCCTCAGCTTTTGGGGCGTGACAAACATGGTATCAGAGCCTAAGGTTTTAAAAGTGTCCTAGGATGTCTCGGAGCCGTGTCTAGTAGAGCCCTTCTTATCGGTGTGTTGTCGACCATATCCATAATTAGGGGTCTGCATGGACATTTAGGAAAATACTCTTCATTGTTATTCTGCATCGTGTGATGGAGTGGAGTGTGAGAGTGTCTTTATCTAATCCGTGCGTTGTCCTGATTTTTCAGCAATGGCACCAAAGAAGAGAGCTCGACTCGGCCTAGAGGCCAATGCCACCCCGAGTGTGGCCACGCATCCTTTGTCTGACGGCGCGGGTGAGAGTGATTCCCCGACTCTAAATTTGCCGGACTCCTCCGTGCCAGACAAGTCTATCCCTATTCCTGCTCCAGCGGAGGGTACTGAAATCCCTCCCGTTGATGCTCCTGATCCATCTTCAGTTCCAGCTTCCGGTTCCAGTATTTCTGATGGGGACCTTAGGGGGGCTATTCAGTTGTTGACTCAGTTAGTGGCCTCCCAGGCCCAAAGATCTCAGGCTGCCCATGCGTCCTCTAACGAGCAAAGGGATTCTTCAGGTTCTAGGGTCGACCAGTTTCTGCGGTTAGCCCATCCAGAGTTTACAGGCACCGACCTAGAGGCTGACCCTCAAGATTTTATAGATGAAATGTACAAGACTCTCCGGGTTTTGAAGGCTTTTGAAACTGAGGGAGTTGAGTTGGCTTCCTACCGTCTAAAGGGGGCAGCATATTCGTGGTTTGAGATGTGGGAGAGTTCCCGTGGAGAGCGGAGCCCTTCAGCGAGGTCGGTCGAGTTCGTGGATGCCTTTATGGATCACTTCTTGTCTACTGAGACTATGGCAGCCCGTGCTGCAGAGTTCGAGGTCCTTAAGCAGGGCCACATGAGTGTGTGGGAGTACCATATGGAGTTTGTGCGCTTGTAAAAGTATGCCACCCACATGATGCCGACTATGGAGGCCAGAGTTCGTCGGTTTGTTCAGGGCCTTGGTCCCTTGGTTGTCAATGATGCTGCTATGGCTTCTTTGCATTCGGATATGAACTACGGGAAGATTGTGGGCTTCGCCCAAGCTACAGAGGCGCGGAAATTGAAGATAAGGTCAGAAAGAGAGAGTAGTGGTAGAGCCCGGTCAGCGGGCAACCCTGGGGGCTCGGTTGGAGGGGGGAGACCAGCCCTTGGGAGAGGGTCATCAGGACCACTTCAGTCCTATGCTCAGTCCTCATCCAGTGCGCCGCCATCAGGGCGCAGTTATCAGCAGGGAGGTCGCGTAGGGCCCGATTCAGAAAGCAGGAGTTTCCACCAATCAGGTAGTTTTGGTAGGGGGTATCAGCAGCAGCGGAGGGCCCCATGCCCTAGTTGCAGGAGGCCTCATTCTGGGCCATGTTACTTGGATATGCCAGTATGCTTCAGATGCGGAGAGAGAGGTCACACCCAGTGGAGGTGTCGTGTGCCCAGTCAAGGCACGGGTGGAAGCACTGCTCAGCCATCCGGTTCTTCAGCCGCTGCATCTTCAGCAAGCCCTCCAGCTCCAGCAGGGCGCTGTGCAGCTAGGGGTAGAGCACGGGGTCAAGGGGGACCCAGTCGGTTCTATGCTTTGAGTGGTCGTCAGAATGCGGAGGTTTCTCCAAAGGTTGTCACAGGTATTCTGTCTGTGCAAACGCTTAATGTTTATGCTCTTATTGACCCGAGATCCTCTTTGTCATATGTTACTCCATTTATTGCTTCGAGTTTTGGGATAAAACCTGAACAGCTTCTTGAGCCGTTCTCAGTATCGACTCCGGTTGGTGATTCCATTACGGCCGCGCGAGTCTATAGGAATTGTGTTGTCACGGTATGTGGTCGGGATACCACGGCCGATCTCATTGAATTAAAGATGGTAGATTTTGATGTTATCATGGGAATAGATTGGCTTTACTCGTGTTTTGCTAAACTCGACTGCCGAACCAGAATTATGAGGCTCGAATTTACTAACGAGCCCGGCATTGAGTGGAAAGGGAGCGATGTCGTGCCAAGGGGTAGGTTTATTTCCTATCTTAAGGCTTCCAAAATGATCAGGAAAGGATGCATTTATCACTTGGTCCGGGTTGCAGACACCGCTTCAGGGGTGCCAGCTCCCAAGTCTGTGCCGGTCGTGAATGAGTTTCTGGGAGTGTTTCCGGATAAGTTGCCTGGGATTCCTCCAGATAGAGCGATTGATTTCGGGATTGACATACTGCCAGATACGCAGCCAATATCTATTCCACCGTACGGAATGGCGCCAGCAGAATTGAGAGAGTTAAAGGAGCAATTGAAAGATCTATTAGAAAAAGGTTTCATCCGGCCAAGTGTGTCGCCTTGCGGCGCGCCGGTTCTTTTTGTCAGAAAGAAATATGGGTCGCTTCGAATGTGTATTGACTATCGGCAGCTCAACAAGGTCACCATCAAGAATAAATATCCATTGCCTTGGATAGACGATTTGTTTGATCAATTGCAAGGTGCTAGGTTCTTCTCAAAGATCGATTTACGGTCTGGGTATCATTAGTTAAAGATCAGGGAGAAGGATATTCCTAAGACCGCCTTCAGGACTCGTTATGGGCATTTTGAATTTTTGGTAATGTCCTTCGGGCTGACCAACGCTCCAATAGCTTTTATGGACCTTATGAATCGGATTTTCAAGCCATTTCTAGACTCCTTCGTGATTGTTTTTATTGATGACATCCTTGTCTACTCGCGAAGTCGGAAGGATCATGCTGATCAACTTAGAGCAGTCCTGCAGACTCTTCAACAACACCGCCTGTATGCTAAATTTTTGAAATGTGAGTTTTGGCTGGAATCAGTTGCGTTTTTGGGTCATGTGGTCTCTAGGGAAGGAATTCAAGTTGATCCCCAAAAGATTGCAGCAGTGAAAGATTGGCCGAGACCTACGACCCCGATGGAGATTCGTAGCTTCTTTGGCCTAGCCGGGTATTATCAGATATTTTGGAGGGATTCTCTACTCTCGCCTCCCCATTGACTAAGTTGACGCAGAAAGTAGTTAAGCTTCAGTGGTCCGATGCTTGTGAAAAGAGTTTTCAAGAATTGAAGTCAAGATTGACTTCAGCACCAGTGTTAACTTTGTCGGAAGGTACGGAGGGATTCGTGGTTTACTGTGATGTGTCGAGAGTTGGCTTAGGGTGTGTGTTGATGCAGCATGGTAAAGTTATAGCATACGCTTCAAGGCAGCTCAAGAATCATGAGAAGAATTATCCGACGCATGATTTGGAGCTTGCAACAGTTGTGTTTGCATTGAAAATTTGGCGGCACTATCTTTATAGGGTCCATGTGGATGTGTTCACGGACCACAAGAGCCTTCAGTACCTATTCAAACAGAAGAAGCTGAATTTAAGGCAGCGAAGGTGGTTAGAATTGCTCAAAGATTATGATATGGATATTTTGTACCATCCAGGGAAGGCGAATGTGGTAGTCGACGCTCTTAGTCGGAAATCCATGGGTAGCTTAGCACATTTGGAGGCCGGTCAGAGGCCTTTGGCTCGGGAGGTTCATCAGTTGGCCAGTCTTGGGGTCTGTCTTTCGACCTCAGATAATGGGAATGTTGTTGTAAGAAATAGAGCGGAGTCTTCGCTTGTAACGGAAGTCAAGGAAAAGCAATTCAGGGACCCATCATTAACACAATTGAGGGAAGCAATTTTAAAACACAAGAGTTCAGCATTTTCTCTTGGCAGGGATGACGGTGTCTTGCGATGTCAGGGGAGAAGATGTGTTCCAGATGTAGATGATCTCCAGGAGAGGATAATGGCAGAGGCTCATAACTCCAGGTATTCTATTCACCCAGGTTCCACGAAAATGTATCACGATATCAAGGAGATTTATTGGTGGAATGGCATGAAGAGGGGTGTAGCGGACTTGGTGTCTAGGTGTTCGAATTGTCAGCAGGTGAAGGCCGAGCATCAGAAGCCCGGTGGGCTGACGCAACTAATGGATATACCGACGTGGAAATGGGAGATGATCAACATGGACTTCGTGGTAGGATTACCTCGAACTCAACGCAAGTTCGACTCAAGTTGGGTGATAGTGGACCGACTCACGAAATCACCTCACTTCTTGCCAGTTAAGTTCACTGATACTGCGGAACAATACGCCTAGTTGTATATCAAGGAGATAGTCAGGCTTCATGGCACTCCAGTTTCTATTATCTCGGATCGAGGGGCCCAGTTCATAGCTAACTTTTGGAGGAAATTTCAGCAAGGTCTGGGTACTCAGGTAAATCTCAGCACAGCTTTCCTCCCACAGACGGACGGTCAGGCGGAGCGAACTATTCAGACGCTTGAGGATATGTTGCGATCTTGTATTTTAGATGTCAAGGGTAGCTGGGATGATCACTTGCCGCTTATAGAATTTTCTTACAATAACAGCTTCCATGCTAATATTCAGATGGCCCCATTTGAAGCATTGTACGGGAGGAGATGTAGGTCCCCGATCGAATGGTTTGAGGTTGGTGAGGCAGAATTGATAGGGCCGGATCTTGTGCACCAGACTATGGAAAAGGTTAGGGTCATTCAGGAAAGGATGAAAACTGCTCAGAGTCGTCAGAAATCATATGCGGATGTTCGTCGCAGAAATTTAGAGTTCCGAGTAGATGATTGGGTATTCTTGAAGGTGTCTCCCACGAAGGGAGTCATGCGGTTCGGAAAGAAAGGGAAGTTGAGCCCACGGTATGTCGAGCCGTATCGGATCGCTCAGCGGATAGGATAAGTCGCGTATAGGCTGGAATTGCCCCCTGAAATGTCCTTAGTTCATCCGGTGTTCCATGTGTCTATGTTGAAGAAGGTAATTGGAGATCCTTCCATTGTGCCAGTTGAGACCATTGAGGCTAGCGAGGAATTGTCGTATGAAGAAGTTCCGGTTTCCATTCTCGATAGGCAGGTCCGTAGGTTGAGAAACAAAGACATTGCTTCGGTTAAAGTGTTGTGGCGGAGCCAACAAGTCGAGGAGGCCACGTGGGAAGCGGAGAAAGAAATGAAAGAAAAATACCCTCATATATTTGAGCAAGTGTAGTGGTGATCATGCGAATCATAGTTCCAAGGAAATTTGATGTAGTTTACAGACTCGTGCCAACCTTATTGTTGTAACTCCCCAATGCGTGTTAAGACTGTATACGAAGTTGTTAACTAGGTGGTGTGCTACCTTTAAAGCAAATAAATGGATTGCGGAACAGATTTGGTAAGTAAGTAATTAATAATAGTGTAGATTGGTAAATGGTACTTAATTTTGTCTATGATCTATTGGGGTGATTGAACTGTATGGGGCACACCGAAGTGGCCCAAAGCTATGTGCCAAATTGCATGCCACCAATTGAATCTTATGCTAAATTGTGATGAAAAGAGGATGAACCATATGTATTTGTTAAGGTAATTGAATATGTGCAAGTATTGGGGTGATAAATAGTATACCACTTTTAGGGACAACAAAATGTGTGTAATGGTGCTTGGAAATGTGTTTCGGGGGATCTTTGTCAGGTAGATAGGCCTAGTTACAAGGGAACCTCTGGCAAAATTTTCTAAAAATACTGGAGTTAATGTAAATTAGGAGGTTTGCATGTCACGCTTTCAAAGAACCAAATGATTTCCAAAATCCTCATTCGAGGACGA
>ML255458.1:0-12496 GCA_005239495.1 Nicotiana undulata
ATATATATATATATATATATATATATATATATATATATATATATATATATGTATATGTATAATACGTTTCGTTGTACAATTGATTCATCAACTTATAACCTAGTAATGAATGAATGTTATATACATACACACACTAACATATACTATAATAATAAGATATATACGTTATAGTATTACAGTGAAGTGTTTGTGTGTGTCTATATATATATATGTATGTATAATACGATTCGTTGTACAATTGATTCATCAACTTATAACCTAGTGATGACTGTTATATACATACACACACTAACATATACTATAATAATAAGATATATACGTTATAGTATTACAGTGAAATGTNCCTGGAAAGAGACCAACTTTGGTCGCTAAGTATCCAGAAATCACAATTGGCGACCAAAGTTGGTCGCTAACTATAAATCAGATTTATTTTATATTTTATAATTTTTTTAAAATAATAACATAATTGTTAAACGTTATAACTGGGTCCCAGATTAGCGACCACATTTGGTCTCTATCCTCTTCCCCTTTCATTAGCGACCAACTTTGGTCGCTAATGTTTAATTATATTTATTTATATTTTATAATTTTTTTAAAATAATAATATTATTATTAAAATTTTATAACTGGGTCCAAGATTAACGACCAAAGTTGGTCTCTATTTGATAAGCGACCAACTTTGGTCGCTAATTTTAAATCTATTTATTTAAATTTTATAATTTTTTAAAATAATAATATAATCATTAAAATTTTTATAGTTGTGTCCCACTTTAGCGACCAAAGTTGGTCGCTAATGTTACTTTTTTCTTTGACCAACCAAGTCTGACCTTTCGGTCAATATTTTGACCACATTATCGGCCAAATAGCGACCAACTGTGGTCGCTAATGTATTTACAATTATTTTTTAATTATTTTATCCAGTTTAACGACCAACTTTGATCGCTTTATTTGACAGACCAATTTTGGTCGCAAAAGTTTAATCGCTTTTTGCCGGATTTTTAGTAGTGTATATACAAGGATGTACAAAAAAATAGAGTTTCACAATCTCAAACAATAATGAATTAATCAAACACTCACCTCAAATGAAAAAGAGTAAACATAAAGGTGTTTATTATGAGTTTTTACCCATGCCTTTTCGTGATAAACTTCAATACAGGACAACTTCTGAAAAATGCAGTGCAATATATTATGAGCATTTACTACAATAATGTTCCCTGAAGTACATGCTTCACATCAAACAAATTGTATAGTATTATTATTTTTTGTGGAATATTCATATCAAAAAAATTGTATAGTATCATTATTTTTTATGAAATATATATTAGGAGATGGAATAAAAGTTTTACTGTAGTCTCAAAATATTTTTAATGTTAGGTTGTAAAGATGGTATTGACACTAACAAATTTAACTTTACGGTGCAGATTATTCTTTTTAATTATTTGTGTATCGCACAGTCACTAATACTAGTTTTAAAAAATTACCAATCAATAATCGAAATAAGAAAATGATACTTCACAAACCGAAACCTTAATCTAAACCATGGACCGATGCAAATTATGCCCAATAGTTACATACATATGGAATATGGTAAACTGAAAAAAGATAAATTGAACGGTTCAATAAATCAATATGAACTGAATTCTTCTATTTGTTAACATAAATTTTATTGTGTCAACAAAGTACCGAGTTCTAACTAGGATATAAAAATTCATATTCCAACAACTCAACTTAAAAAGAATAATTGGTTAAGTTTTATATGTGAGTAATACTAGTCTCTTTGACTTTTTCTTTATTTCATATATATTTAAATTAAACTCTTTTTGGCCCACAGGCTGGCCTCGGCCCAACTTTAGTCAAACCTCAAGGACACGGAGCTAACTTGAGTCAGGTTTATAAGCCTTTTTTTTTATGAAAAATGACACCGTATGGCCGCTGTAAAAATAATTGCAGAAATTTAACGTTTATTTTTTTGTATATATATATATATATATTATGTATGTTATATATAAAATTATACAAATTTTATATATTTTTCCGGCTACCTAATATAAATAGTTAATGCCCCTTACTTTTAAATATGCTAGAAAAACCTTAGTCCAATTCTATCCAAGTAGCAAATTGGGTTGGGTTTACCTCACGAGCCAAACTCATTTTGACGACTCCACGTACAAGACACTTCGTTAACGATAGTAAAATAATTGAACCAAAACTAAAGCAAAACTAAGTCATTTCAATGCAAATTGGACCTTTTCTAATTTTGAGTTCTATATTTTTTTTTCTTGCATTGATTCTCTCTCTTTCTGGCCATCCTATTTAGGAAGAAATTAAAAAATAGACAGATTTATAAGTGACTATTCAAAAATAGTAGCAGTTTCAAAAGTAATCGAAATTTAATCACTTTTCTTGTAAAGATAAATTTGAACGAAAACACTGTTCAAAATCCGGAAAATACTCCAGCATAATATACTGGAATTCCCGTATAATATATTGGAGTTCCAGGAAAGTATACCGGTCTAGCATAATATGCTCGAAATCTATACACAGGTGCTTGAATCTCCAATATATTATGCTGGAACTTTCAGCGTGTTGGAGTTCCAGCATAATATATATGCTGGATGTTCATACACATGTGCACAGTATATTATGTTGGGCTGGTCTCTGTTGCAGCAGAATAGTGGCTATTTTTCAATAACTTGGCAAATGCAAGCTATTTTTGAATGACCAGTCCGAAAACTGGCTAGCCCGTGCTATTTTTACTTTTATTTATTCACATTCTTCTTTTTCCCCTTTTTAGTTATTAATCTGATAGAATTTGTATAATTAATTATTTTGAAGCTCTAATTCATAACCTACGCTTTAGCCACGACTTATCAAAATTCAATCGATTCGTACATATCTTAAGAGATATGGCCTTGATACAATTCAATTCAATTTAGGTTTGTAATGTGTGTAAAATATTTTCCGCGAATTTTGAAATGAGATAATGCAGGAAATTGGACTCTACTATATATACACTGATCTACATCTGCCGCGAAATATAAAAATAATAATATAGGATATTTAGAATTTAAGGAAAATAGATACTGGATATATAATCAATACATGCTTAGAAAACTATAATTTAATTAACTCAAGTACATAAAAAAAAAGTCATTAAATTAAACTTCAAAGCATATGCTGAGTCTCATAAAACCTACTAGTATAATAAAATAAAGCAAACATGCAGAAAATTTTGGATTTAATATTTATCGTTGGTCTTAATTAAAATTTTTAGCAGTGATTGATTATCACATCATTAATCAAAGAAATAAAGATTTTTTTACAGCATTATCATGTACTAAAAGATTTCTTAGTTAAATGTTAATCTTGATAACAACATTATCAAATACTAACAGAATGGTAACTCTTAAATACAGGATATTAATCTATCAAAGTTAGTATTTTTACTATCACTTATCCAAATTATTATCATCTATATAAACTCCTCTAAAATCACTATTTTTTCATCAATTTCAAAAAACAAAAAATCGACTAAGAAAAATGGCAAAGTTTAGCTTTCTTCATTTCTCCACCATTTTAATATTTTCCTTTCTCATTTCAAAAATATCTGCTAGAAATATTCCATACAATTCTTCAATTACGGCCCTCAATGATCTCACATATAATCAAACTCGACGTGTTTGTGACATGTCGAGGTTTGCAAAGTTGGGTTTGGACATGAATGATTTCGCGTATTGCGACAAGTCCCTTCCTTACGCGGTTAGGGTTAAGGATTTGATCGACAGAATGACGTTGTCTGAAAAAGCGCGACAAATAGGAGATACTGCTTTTGGTGTTGCTAGGATTGGTCTTCCTAAATATGAATGGTGGTCTGAGGCATTACATGGTGTTTCTAACGTTGGACAATATTATAGTTTAGCTTCGTTTTTTGACAAAGTTGTTCCTGGGGCTACAAGTTTTCCTACTGTTATTACTACTACTGCATCATTTAATGAGTCATTGTGGAAAGCAATAGGCCAGGTAAATGAATTAAATCACCTTCCCTTTTGGTTGTTTTGAAACTTTTATTAAATTTTTACCGTTTAGAAACGGAAAGTTTATGAGTTCTTACAACAATCAACATACAATAAATACTGTGCGCGCTCGGAGCAAAAAATACGTGAGCCCATAGATTACATGATAGATCTGCCCCTGGCTGATGCTACTAACTTGATTGAGTGCATGCTTTAAATAGGACTAATTTTTAAAAAGCTTGTTACAATTCATGGTCTCTAGTTTATTTATTTTAATTAGTAAAATAATTGTTCAAAAGTATTTGTCGCTTTAGAAAACCAAGAAGGAATTAATTACGTTTTTATTTTTAATTTTATAATTTAGTCCAATATCTTTATAATTATTGTTAATTAAATGAATTTGCCTACTGTATATGACAATAGTTTAAAATACAAATATAAAGAACTAGAAGGAGTATTTTCATAGAGATACATTTACCATGACCATGATTGTGCATGAGTCATGGAATCAACTATTGATACTTGCATCAGGATAGGCAGCATAGGTCGCCTACATCACATCCCCTTGGGGCGCGACCTTCACTGAACTCTATGTGAACGCGGGATACTTTGTGGGTCGGACTGCTTTTTTTAAAGCTTTTTTATGATGTATAACAAAAACTTAATTTGCAGGCTGTTTCAACAGAAGCAAGGGCTATGTTTAACCTAGGACATGCTGGTCTAACATTTTGGAGTCCAAATATTAATGTAGTAAGAGATCCTAGATGGGGTAGAGTTTTAGAAACACCCGGAGAAGATCCTTTTGTTGTTGGAAAATATGCCTCTAATTATGTTAGAGGTTTACAAGATGTCGAGGGCACGGAAAACGTCAAAGACTTGAACTCGAGACCTTTGAAAGTAGCCGCGTGTTGCAAACATTATGCAGCTTATGATGTTGATAATTGGCTCGGTGTTGACCGATACCATTTCGATTCACGGGTAATTAATCGTCGTAACCTTTAATTTATTAAGGTTTGCTGCACTGAGCTCTTGTTATACACGAACTGTTGTACTTATTAATTTATTTATTTTTAAATTTGTGAAGGTGACAGAGCAAGATATGATGGAAACATTTCTTAAACCATTTGAAATGTGTGTTAAAGAAGGTGATGTTACAAGTGTTATGTGCTCATATAATAGGATTAATGGAATTCCAGCATGTGCTGATCCAAAGCTTCTTAAAGGCAAAATTAGAGGAGATTGGGATCTTCATGGGTAAAATTAATTGATTAATCAAGATTGATTTGTTCCAAAAAATAAAAATAATCTTTTTTAATGATTTGTCATAATTTTTCTTATTTTACCTTTTTTTTCCAGGTATATAGTTGCAGATTGTGATTCAATTGAAGTTATGCTTCATGGTCATAAATGGTTAGGAGATGAACCTGAAGATGCTGTTGCACAAGGTCTAAAAGCAGGTATATTTACCATAAACTGAACTCGTTGTTTTCAACTAGAACTATATATATATATATATATAATAAGACTACATTCATTATGAACCAAATATTTTGGTTTTGACTGAACTTATTGGCTCGAACTAACATATATATATGAAGAAAAAAAGTAATTCTTTTTACAAAATAATAAGATCACAGTTATTTTAAACCTGGATATTGTGGTTTCAACAGAACTATCTTCAAACTTTGTATACATATGAAGGAAAAATCAATTTTTTTATGTCTAATAAAATCACTCATTCTGAACGTCACTCTAAATCTTGGATTCGCCTTTGCCTCTTAGAACTTGTTCTTTTTTAACAAAACATGATATATACCATTTGCTTTGTGCTTGTATATATATATGAATGAAAATTTAAAATTTCTATGTATAACAAAATTATACTCATTCTGAACATGTCGATTCTAAATCCCGGACTCGCCTTTGCCTCTTATAGTTTTATTCTCTAGTTAGAACTTGTTCTTTTGTAACAAAACATGATATATATATATATATACCACTTGCTTTGCGTGTATATATGAACGGAAAATTAAAAATTTCTATGTATAACAAAATTATACTCATTAGTCTATTCTGAATCCTGGTCTCGCCTTTGCCTCTTTTAGTTCTATTCTCTTATTAGAACTTGTTCTTTTGTAACAAACAATGATATATTGCCATTTATTTTAGGGTTGGATTTGGATTGTGGCAACTACTACACAAATTATGCTGGGAATGCAGTGGTACAAGGAAAAGTAAAAGAATCAGAAATAGATGAATCTCTCACAAATTTGTATTTTGTGCTAATGAGGCTAGGGTTTTTTGATGGTAGTCCAAAATTCGAAAAGCTTGGCCAAAAACAAATTTGTTCCGAGCAAAACATTGAATTAGCAACACAAGCAGCAAGAGAAGGGATTGTTCTTCTTAAAAATGAAGACCAAGTTTTGCCTTTGAATTCTAAAAAGGTTAAAACTATTGCTGTTGTTGGACCTCATGCTAATGCCTCCAATGCCATGATTGGCAATTACGCAGGTAAAAAAATCTCAAAAATTAAATAATTATTTAATATTTTACCCTCGTCAAATTTTAACTTATATGCATCGACAGTGAAAAGTATTTTTATATTTTTAGTTATTTTAATATGCTGTAGCTAGTAATATGCCTTATTTTACAGCCTGCTAATCACATTTCTTATAGTGATGATCTGATAGTGTAAAATTTTCTCGAATAGGGTGTATACAAGTTAAACTCTTTTAAAATATATAATTGCATTGTTGGTGATTCAAACCACTGTCCGAGCTAGGTATCGGCAAAGGGGTTCAACTAATCCCTTTCGTCGAAAAATTATATCGCATTTGTAGATAGGGAAAAGATGATTTTTTTGGTTATATATGAATTTTTTAATCTCCTAACACGAGAAAAGAATATTCTATTGTAGTTGGAAAGAGAGTATAAAAAATGATTTTTTAAGTCGCATGTTCAAATTCTAGGCGTGACATCCTAATATTTTCTTAAATTCCCTTATAAGTATTACTGGCTTTGTTGTTGTTCACGACTAATGTTAATTTTCACTAATAGTAGTATATAAACTTGTTTTCAAGACTAACATTATTTCTTATTCTTAGACTTCTATTACTACATGCATGTTTCTTTTGCTTCGGTTATCTTATTTATTGGGGGTTATTACTGTTTTTTTTCCTTTGCTTCTCCACTATCATATCTCTTTTTAAAAAATTGCCGTGTTTATGCATTTCTTGAGTTTGTGGTCTATCGGAGATATCTTTTGTACTTTCAGAAGGTAGGGTTAAGTCACTAATAGCAGTATATAAACTTGGTTTCAAGACTAACGTTATTCCCTATTCTTAGACTTCTATTACTACATGCATGTTTCTTTTACTTCGATTATCTTACTTATTTGGTTGTTATTACTATTTCTCTTTCCATTGCTTCTCCACTATCATATCTCTTTTTAAAAAATTGCCGTGTTTATGCATTTCTTGAGTCGAGGTTTTATACCCCTCGAGATCCCACTTGTTGAGTTATACTGTATATGTACGAACTTTATTTTTTTATTTTTTTTGGTTACATGATTTAGGTATTCCATGCAAGATTACAACACCAATACATGGATTTTCATTGTATAGCAAAGTGGACTATAAAGCAGGATGTGGAGAAATATTGTGCAAAAATGAGAGCTTAATATTCCCAGCAATGAAAGCTGCTAAAAAAGCAGATGCAACAGTTTTAGTTGTGGGATTAGATTTAAGTGTTGAAGCAGAAAGTTTAGACAGAGTTGATTTATTACTTCCTGGATACCAAACTCAACTAATAAATCAAGTTGCTCAAGTTTCAAAAGGTCCTGTTATTCTGGTAATTATGTCTGCTGGCGGTGTTGATATTTCATTTGCCAAAAATAATCCTAAGATTAAAAGTATTATTTGGGCTGGATATCCTGGTGAAGAAGGTGGTCGTGCCATTGCTGATGTTGTTTTTGGAAGTTACAACCCCGGTACGTAAATTATACACTGATTATGTATATAATAATTAATATACAAAAATATACATGTTGCCGGCTATTATTGTTTTTTTAGTTTTAATTTCCAATTTTATGCTTCTTATTTTCAAGAAAAGCACAACAAGCCAAGCCTTCCACATTTTCTATTTCTTTTTATTTTTTGATGAATTGAATGCTAATATTTATTATTTATGTGTTATGTTTTTCACAGGAGGAAAACTACCAGTAACATGGCATGAAAATAGTTATGTGGATATGTTACCAATGACTTCAATGCCATTAAGGCCAATTGACAACTTAGGCTACCCTGGTAGAACTTACAAATTTTACAATGGATCAACTGTTTATCCATTTGGATATGGTCTTAGTTACACGAATTTCACCTACAACTTATTATCAGCACAACAAAAAATCCAAGTAAAACTCAACAAATTCCAGCACTGTCGCGATCTGAACTACACTGCTGGCACTCACGTGCCACCGTGTCCTGCAGTATCAATCGACGACTTAGAATGTGGGGACGATCTGGATTTTGAGTTCTCGATTGAAGTAGAGAATATTGGGAATAAAGATGGAAGTGATGTTTTAATGGTTTATTGGATTCCACCTGAAGATATTGCTGAAGCTCCAATTAAACAATTGATTGGTTTTAAGAAGGTTTTTGTGAAAATTGGAGAGAAAAAGAAGGTTGATTTTGTGTTAAATGCTTGCAAAAATTTGGGAATTGTGAATTATAGAGCTTATAATCTTTTGGCTGCTGGTGGACATAATTTTGTGATTGGAAATGGAAAGCTTTCATTTCCGGTTCAAGTTAGTTTTCACCGATGATTACTCAACTTTATTTTTTTAGTAAAATAGGAGAAAATAGATTATTGTTTTTAGTTTAGTGTTCTTGAATTAGTATTAAGAGAAATTCTTAGCTTGTGAATTAGTTTTTGAGCAATAAAATGTGATATTTTTTTTCTATCCCCAGCTTCTTCTTCTGTCACTTTTTTATTTATTTATATATTTTGCTTTCCTCCAAAGTTTAATTAATTTCATTTCCATAAAGTATATTCTTTTTTAAAAAAAAATTTATCTCTTTATTTATTCAATCTCTATGACCAAAAAAGAAACTTAAAAAATATCTACAACACTATATTTTACTGTTCTTCCTGATTAAAAAGTTATATTCCGATTTAATGTTTTATTTTTCACCCAAATTGTTCGTTAATTAACATGTGGATACTCCACTAATCTTACGAACACAATTTATAAGATTTAATTATTTATCGCTGATGAATATATATGAGTACAAAATACATTACACATACAATACAATCTGAATACATTTGATTACACGTGAATACAAAATGCAGAGCACATACAATACAATCTCCTGAATATATTTAAATACATAATTAATCTTATGAATATATTTGAATACACTTGAATATAAAATGCAGTACAATACATATGAATACAATCTGCTAAATATATTTGAATACACGTGAATACAAAATGCAGAGCACATACAGTACAATCCCGAGAATAAATTTGAATACATAATTAATCTCCTGAATATATTAATCTCCTGAATATATCTGAATACATGTGAATATAAAATGCAGTACACATACAGTACAATCTCTTAAATATATATCAATACATGATGCATATACAATCTGCTGAATACATATGAATACAATCTGCTAAATATATTTGAATACATGTGAATACAAAAATCAGAGCACATACAGTACAATCTTAATAATATATTTGAATACATAATTAATCTCCTGAATATATTTGAATACATGTGAATATAAAATGCAGTACACATACAGTACAATCTCTTGAATATATATCAACACATGATGCATATACAATACGCTGAATACATATGAATACAATTTGCTAAAGAATTATTTTTAGTAAAATGATGAATGCATACTGTATATATACTTTAAATACATATGAGTACATGCTGCATATATATATATACACACACAACTGCTGAATACATATGAATACAACCTACTGAATATTAACTGTTGCACAAAATATTGAAACAACATGAATAATTGAAATTATAAACTATTGAATGAACACTGTGAATACAGTGCATAAAGTGAATACATGAGATTTTCTGAACAGAACATCATCTTTACCAAAACAATATTCAAAAAACTATATTCACATAAAACTATCTTCCAAAACTATATTCACCGAAAACTATTCTAAAACTATCTTCACAGAAGTATCTGAATCTGTCATTCGTCTAACAATCTTTGCGGGTGCTTCGTTATTCTTATGGAATCGACGTCTATCTTCCGCATAGCATAATCCCAAAGAAGGGCACTATATCTTTGACGGAGTAAATTGACATCAAATGTTGTTTGAGGAACCAATTCATAAGTGCTCAAATACTCTGCGTATGCTGCGACATGCAACCCACAATCCCTGCAAATGTAGATTGAAACAATTAAATAAAACTCATATTTTTAGTATTATAAATGATACAAGAATACAAAAAGGAATGAATTCATACATGCTCCCAGCCGTTTGTTGAGGCACATTCGAAATAAAATCAACTGCAAAGGGATAAGTTTGTGCCTTGTCATTGTATGCTGGTTCACGAGACCAATCTATTCCTTTCTTATCTCTGTAGAAACCACTGATCGATAGGTACATACGTACAATTAGCAAGCTTGTCTATCTCAGAGCACATAAGCATCATGGCTTGCTGATTAATAAGCTTCATATACCTTGATACATCTCTCCTTAAACGAGACAACTGCCAATATCCAATGAAGTTTGTCCTTCAAGTTGACTGGTATCAAGACATTATCAACCGTATGTGTAACGACCCGGTCTGTCGTTACGTGAAACCTGCATTATAATTGTTGTTATTGACTTATTATAGATTAGTTATTCTGTTATTAATGTGTTAGAGTTGATAGGCTTGGAAACAGAATGGTTAAATGAGAATTCAGGCACTTAGTCCTTAAGAATAGCCTTAAAATGGGAAAAGTCAACTAAGAGTTGACTTATTGGTAAACGACCTCAGAATGCGGATTATTATGGCTCGGATAGCTTCGTTAGGTGATTTAAAATTTAGGAGTATGTTCAGAATAATTTTGTGATGTCCAGTGTAGAATAAGGCTTGAATTGACGAAAGTTGGAGATTTAGAAGTTCTTAGGCTTGAATTCGACGTAAATTTGGTGTTTTGGTGTTGTTTTGAGTGTTTCGAATGTTCGACTAAGTTCAAGTTATGTAATGGGACTTTTTATTATGTTCGTACGGGGTCCCGAGGAGCTCGGGTGAGTTTCGTATAGGTTTTGCTGCGTTGTGCTCGTTTTTCTTATGCTTCGGCGTCATTTCTTCAAGCATAAATGATATTATATTGAACAAATGAGCTCCGATTACTTTTTTGAATGAAGTATTAGATCCGTATTGTAATTACGGACCCGTAGCAAAAAGAATCGTCGAATTTGGACATCATATGAGGATTTTATGGTCATTTTACCAAAGTTGCCAAGATCTTTATGGTTAATGACGAAATTGCCCCTGACGGCGTATTAAAAACATGCACTATTTGCAAATCTTAAAACCTACATATCTCCTTCATTATAAGGTCAAATTGAGTGATTCAAAAGCCTAAATTGATTAGAATTTCACAAGGAATCCATTGGGAGCAGTAAAATGCGTGAACAGTATATATATAACGAGCAGTTCGAGTTTTCTTCTAATTTTTGACCCGGGAGAAGCTTTTTGGGCGATTTTTGAAGGAGAAAATCAGTGGGTATCACAGAGGTAAGCAATTTAATTATTAAAACTCGTTTATGGGTGATTATAGACCATAACCCCAGCCTTTAATTCATGAAAAATAGTAGAAAAATAGGATTTTGGGGCATGAGATTATGAGACCTTCAAGGGTCGATTTGAGGGGTCAAACGGACTCCGATTTCGGTTTTCATTATATGTACGGACTCGTGGGAATATGAAGAACACTTTTATGTAAAACTTTCTGAGTTTAGGTATGCGGGCCCGGGGGTCGGGTTTTGACAAGTTTCGGATTTTTGAGTTAAATTCGATATTTTTCAATTGGAATTTATTCCTTAAGCATATGTTGATGATAAAAATCTGAACTTGGTAGATTTGGAGCCTTCGGAGGTTGATTAGAGAGGCAAGCGTATTGCGGAATAATTCCGGGCTAGTTTTGAGGTAAGTAATGTCTTGAAATCCTGTCCTGAGGGTATAAAACCCCGGACTATGCATTCTTTTACGGGTTTTGAACTGGAAAGATTGAAACTTTGGAAATATCTCCGTATTTAGGTGACCATTGAGTTGCTAAACCGATTTTAAGCCTATGCTTAATTAGTACTATTTTATTATGATATGATTTGGGATGTAAGCCGTGTTTGGGGCCTAGGGCCGATCTGTTTATCCCTTGGGGGACTGTTTTACTGTGTTTCCTCACTTGATATGTTGTGAATTACACTCAGT
>ML255460.1:7388-64818 GCA_005239495.1 Nicotiana undulata
AAAGGATTTAGCTAGAAATATAAAAACAGTCCCATCAAATTCGGAATATATTAAAACAAATTAAACAAAAATGACAAAGAAACTGTTTATCCAAATGTAAGTTCTCCTTAATTCTTTTCAATTTGGGTTAAATTTGAAAATTGATATTTTTCAAATATTTTATGGAGGGCAGTTTAAATTAAAGGGACTAGGCTTGCTCATAGTATATCTAAGTGACTATGTTAGACTTACTCCAAATACAAGTGACCATCTTTGTCATTTTCTCCTACATTGGATGAGCTTTTAAGATAAGGTAAGTGAATTATTCAAATAAAATATTTATTCATTATAATAAATGAAACCAACTTGATATTATAAATTACTCAATATATATAAACAATTAATCATTCATTAATAATTTAGTGATTAATCGCAACAAGGCAATTCTTACATTATAATCCGTATATCAATTATCTTGAATCAAATAACCATGAAGATTAAAGAGGATCAATTGGTTTTAAGCGTAAGGGATATGAAAATAAAACACGAAAAGTTTTGCATGATTATTTTAAAAAGGTTATGTTGAACTAATATCTCCTATGATTATGAATTTATGATGAAATTAATACTTACAAGAATACAAAAATCAAATTCAAAAGGCGGCTTTTCTTTACAAGTATTTCACATAAGAGATATGAAAATAAAACCTTTTTTTTTTTTGCATGGTTATTTTGAGGGAGAAATTAAAAAATATCGTGTAAATAAAAAATAGTCACAGTTTAGCCACTTGTCAAGTAAAGATAAATCTGAATAAAAATACTATTCATAACCCGAAAAATACTCAGCATATTATACTGGAACTCCATTATAATATACCGGAGTTCCAGCATAAGTATACTGGAACTCCAGTATATTATACTGAAGTTCTTGTATAATATATTGGATTTCCAGCATAATATACTGGAGTTCCAGTATAATATACAGGTCCAGCATAATATGCTGGAAGTTCATACACAAGTGCTCCAATCTCCAGTATATTATGCTGGAACTTTCCGTGTGTTGGAGTTCCAACATAATATGCTGGAAGTTCATACACAAGTGCGTCGATCTCTAGTATATTATGCTGAAACTTTCCGTGTTGCAGCAAAATAGTAGCTATTTTCCGATGACTTTACAAACACTGACTATTTTTGAATGGTCAGTCCGAAAACTGACTAACCCGTGCTATTTTTACTTATTTTCATTTTATTTACATTGTAAAAACCTATGATGAACTATATTTCCTAGGGAGGAAATTATAACATTTACAAGAATCAAATTTATAGGGCGGCTTTTCTCCACAAGTAGCAGCCAGCATGGACCTTTTTTAACCCAATATGGACAATGATGTGTGGGTTTTTCAGATATAACTGTAATTAAAATAAACACAGGACAAATATTGCAATTAATGATACTTCCTCTCTTCCAATAAACAGCAAAAAAATAAATTAAAAAAAAGCCCCCACTATTATTCTCCTGCTTTCTCCCTTCCCAATGTTATGTCTCTGTATCTTTTCTTTTGTTGTGTAAGAAGCAAAAACAAGTAAACAAAGCCCATAGTAGATATCTGAATGGGCAAAAGAACAAATAACTCAGAACCCATTTATGTATATGTAAGAAAAAAAGCCAGTCACTTTTGCATTTTAATGCCTCTTTCTCTCTCTTCTCTGAGTCCAATACTTGTCTGATTTTTGAACCAATTTTCTAAAAAGCATCACCTTTTTCACCCTTTTTCTTTATCTTTCTTTCATATTGTGTGGAGTAATATTCAGTCTAGTTTGTACACATCTTGAAATAAATTTGTCTGCAAAAGTTGAAGCAGACAAATATTTTAGCTGTGATTTGAAATCTCCTGTTTCTTGTGTTAAAAGATTGTTGCTTTTTGGAGATAACTGTGTAAGGATGAAATGGGTGTGTTTGTAATGCTACAGTACATTGTTTATGGCTCACATACAAAGTAACAAGAATGTGATGAGTAACAAAAGTGGTAGTGCAGCTGATAATGAAGTGAAACCAGCACCAGCACCAGCACCAGCAGCCGCCACTACTACTTTTCATGATTTTTTAGGTAAAGGGTATCCTCAAGATTCATCTCCGGCTATGGCTAGCAAATTGATGTTGCCATCTGAGTCATCTCCTTCTGCTTCTGTCTCTGTTGGTGCTTCTTCTGATCTAGGTTCTGGTCAGTAAAATACCAAACACTTTTTCTATATTGTTATGTTTTGAACTCCTTTTTTTATGCAATTAGAGGGAAACTGGAGGTTCTTTTAGCTGCAAATTTTTTATGTGGTTTTGTTGGCCTATTGTATTATCTGTGCTATTATTTGGTACTATTACTTTACTCTTCTTATTACCCTTACTGAGCCGAGGGTCTATTGGAAACAAGGTGGATAAGCTATGAGAATAGACTATCCTCCCCAGACCCCCACTGATGGCAACACTTTGGGTTTGTTGTTGTTGTTGTTGGGTGTTTTGAGATATAATTTGACAGCTGGTTTAATTTCTTTTAGTCTCATGAGCATGTTTTGATTTTTTTATAAGCTTGATGTTGCTGTTTCTCGTGATATGTTTTTGTTTGTACCTTACTAAGCCTATCCTATTGTGGGAGTTCTTTACCAAAATCATCCTTATACTTTCAGCACAACTTTCATTACATTCTTATAATATTACACTTAATAGTTAACATCCTTTAAGTTATCCAAAGTTGACCAAAAACATCCATCTGTTAAATGATTGATTTAGTAGCTTTTGGGGAAGCTCTCTTTTAATGTCGCTATCGATGATCATTCTATTTTGGTATTAGTCTTTGAAGACTTGACTCAACCTTTGAACTTTTTTTCTAGCATTCACATATGGAAATTCTATGCATGCTTTTACTTTTTGTTCTTAGAAAAGGAAGTTAGCTTAAAATAAACGTGTTTAAAGTGGCAAGTGATTGGATAATTCTACTTTTTGAGAATGTCACAAGTTGCTCTTTTGATGGTTGGCCTGTATGAAAATTTGAGCAGTATTTGATCATTTTCTTATCTTGGTAGAAAGACATGTAGGAAATCATTTTGAAGGAGTACCGTTCTACGGCCTAAGGGGTGAACTTTCAGGGCCTGAGACAAGTAATCGATTCTCGGGAACAAAAAGAAGCAATTCTGACTCTTTGATGGGGTCATCAAGAGATAAATTTTCAACGCTGCGACCAGACGCATTGGAGAGCTCACATATGACAAAGGTCTGTATTTTCTTTTTTTGCCTCATCTATTAACCAGCACTCCAAGAAGAAGAAAAAACAGTAGAAAAAAGAAGGAAAAACTGTTCCTAGTTGGTCTTCTGTTGTTTGCATATCATTCTACAATGCCTGTTATTTACTCTGATACTGGGAGTTTTCTTCAAGTTCAGCTACTACGAAATGCAGGGGGTGAGCCACGTGGAAGACCACGTGATCAAGACATGTCCTTTGCTATGCATCCTATGAGGCCACTTCATTCCTCTTTAATGTCACAACCATCCGCAACTGGTCGAACCGATGCCAATGCTTCGAAGTGGGAACGAGCTATTCCTGTCAATGTTGGCCCCACCTTGCATTATCATCCACGTGCTAGTCAAGTTGTACCTTTTGGTTATCAATCGTCAGCCAACAGGTTTGGAGATGCCAATGCAGGACCTTCTACTATATCTCAAGCAGCCGCTGATGAAGGATCAAGGACAGGAATCAAAGGATCCGGAATATTGAGGTCCATTAATGCAAGTGGTGGAGTCTCTGACAGAAGCCTTTCTGGGGTACCATTAAGTGGTGCTAAGCAGAAAGCCGGGCTTCACTTGTCTGACCTCGAATCTTCTAACCCAAGGTAAGTTTAGCGGATAATGCACAAACTGCCTCATTCCATGTCTGTCTGACTTTTTCTAATAGCATCATTGAGACTTCTTGATGTTTGTTGCATGATAGTCGGCAAGGATTGGCATCTGCTGGCTCTCAAATGACTATATTTTATGGGGGTCAAGCCCATGTTTTTGATAGTGTCCATCCCAACAAGGTTTGTCTTCTGCTTTGTCAAATCACACCTCTCTTCTATGTTTCTACTTTCCTGTATGTCTTTGTGTCGGTTTTTCCTTTTCTTTCTTTTTAAAAACAGAGTAGTTTAGTGTGTAAGCCAACTGATAAATTATTGTCTAATTGCTCACTTGGCTGAATTCGTCAGTCTATTATCCCAGCTATATTATGTGAAATGAAAGTAACATGCAAATAAAAAGATGTTTACGTGTGAAATCATAATCTCTCATGCTTAACTTGGCTACGGTATTAACTGATGGTATTCATGGCGATGTAATCCTTGATCCATTTAGTTTTTATTAGGAAAATTTTTTGCTCAATCAATTTCTAGTGGAAGTGGAGAATTATCTTACTGAAGAAGTTTTAGCTTGCAGTAAAGAAGATAGTGACGGAAATAGTACTGGTATGTATCATTTCTGAATGGAAGGCACAGCTGTAGATGAAAATAAAATATGACATTGCATCAACTATCATGTAAAGCAGGGTAGTGAAGTTATATGTTCTCAGGGGAAAAACTGCTCTAGCAACTTGTTTCAGATGAAACACATAATGTACACTACCAAAAAAAAGTATACATTGGGATGTCGCTGGAACTGACTAATTTTGAAGATGCCTTCATTTTTATACAATAAGTGTATTTCTATGACTGTTCCTTCGCAATTAAACCAAGATATTTGGTCCAGCAGCGCTTGTAACATAGCTCATGAAAAGGACTAAATATCAATGCAGAAGCGTAGAGCGATTGAGGTTTGTAATATTCATTGTCTTGTGATGCAATGGTACCCTTTAGTATTATGTTGTTCGGAGAAGTATATACCGACTCCAGGAAGGTCAATAGAGATGCAAATATAGCATGGCATTTGTGATGAGTTTTTCATGCTCTTGGGGTTAGAACGAATAATGTTTCTTTTCGTATAACTCGAGATATTCATTAGCTTAGGAAGATGCCAATTAGGTGATTCTGTAACAGCCAAACCCGCTTTTATGCTTGGTTAGGTTTTGTCGGCTTAGATGTGGATGTCATATTTTATGGAGAGGAAAGTATTATAAAATGTAGCAAATTCGTTTTATATGTTAACCCTACACCAAAACCCCTGACCAAGAGTCAATGATTGTCCTTGCTCACTCGGTTATTTGAACCCCAACCTCTTGGTTGGAGGTGGAGGATCTTTCCATCACTTCTCTAAAACATAGCAAATTAAGTGCATTATGCATACAAAAGCCTCTAGTGTAAAATCTAATTTTCAGTTGACGTTGAGAAATGGCATGGGATACATCAGAAAAGTCCTCTAGCAATAGGTATGAGTCCATATCTGGGAAGAAAATGTTGACCTACCCCGATTAATTATTATAGGCCTTCATCATTTTATATTATTTTGACCTCATGTTTGGGTTAGCACTAGTAAGTACAGTCAACATTTATGTGAGTGTCTTCTTCACCTCCTTGGCGCTTTAATAAAGTTTATCTTGACTTATCCAAAGAAAGATTAATCTTAAAACTTAGATATTCTCTTAACTTCATCCGTTCAAATTCTCTTATTTGTCTTCCCCGAAATGATCCTAGTTCTACTGCTATTCATGACTAAATTCTTATTATTCACCTCTTTGTCTTCTTGTTAATTAAGATTAAATTAACTTGGTAACACTTTAATGTACTTCTAATATACCTAATATGCCCTCCACTCCAAAAAGATTACCTTACATTTGTTTTGAGCCGTCCCAAGATGCAATTGAAGATGCTTGTCCTTAAATATTTGATCATTAAACAATATTACTGTATCATATCAGAAGTTAGATGAGAAATATGTAAAAAAAAATAGTTGATTAAGTGTCTATTTTAGGTTCTTGAAATCTTAAGTGAAGGATAGGGATCCCACAAAAAGCAAGAAAACCAATTTGTTCAAAGTAGAAGTATGGTAGTTTTCAAAATCCTTTGTAAGTTTATCTCTGAGTCGTAAGCTGTGGTCATATAGTTGTCTTTTATCTTTAGGTCAAGGTTAGTTACAACTTGTTTGGATGGTTGTTACCCATTGTATTGTATTGTATTGCTTTCCCGGAATAATGTTTGTTTTAATTGTTTAGTTAAAATTGATTGTATTGTATTGTTAAATCCATTGTTCCGGAACAATGAAAAGTCCCATTTTTTTAAACAACCGATTTGGTGTGGTGGGATCGTTTCCTATTTTTCTTTCTAATTATGTCCTAACTTATTACTTTATAATTCTATTTTATACTTTATCTTTTCTTGTTTTAAATAATAGCAAAGTCTCTTTCTCATATAATTCTATAAGAGAATTCTACGTGAAGTCTAATAACCTATATAAATTCTCAAAGACAGCATCCCAAATATAACCTATATAATAACCTACATACGTGAAAAACTCGTTTTGTTCTTCTGCCGCTTCTCCATACTCTTCAGGTAAAGGTTTTGTTTTACTTTTGTCTGAATGGAGTCTACTTAACATTTTTTTTTAAATTTGTATTATTATGATCTAATTATGAATATAGTGTACTTATTATTATTTTTAATATTATTAACTTGTTCAAATAATTTCGATAGAATTTGCATGAATTTCATTGCTTAATTTATATATAAGACATAATTAGTGATAAATTAGTAGAAAGGGGTTTCTTAAATAATTTTTATATGTAATTCTTGATAAATTAAATATTTAAAACAATCGGGGGTATTTTAGTAAACTTATTAGTTACAGTACAGTACGATACAGTCAAACCAAACAACAAAATGTTATTTAATAACAACAAACAATACAATCTATCCATACATTGTATTCATAAAACGATACAATACAATACAATATAGTCTAAGTTGCTCGGACTCGGGTGCGGGTATCCGATAAGGGGACGGATCCGAGTATCGGATTCGGCAAAATCTAAATTTTATAATTCGGGGGTGCGGATCCGGATATGGATACGGGTGCGGGGATTCGGCTAATAAAAAATAGAGCTATAAAAATATTGTAAATTTTGAGAGATATTCTGTGAAAAACTTGTATGAATATTGTACAATTCGATCTTTCATTCTCCAAGATGGACATTATTCTTTCGTTGTTCTAAATCTGTTTTATTTTTGATTTTGAGAAACCAAAATCTCAATTTTTCTCCCTAATTTGTCGATGGACTCCGGTCAAAGTGTCCGAAGTCAGTTGACCGTATTCAGGACGTATCCCGTCCCCGTATCCGTATCCGTCCCGTATCCGGACGGGGACGGCACCAAAATCGAAGAGTCCGTGCAACTTAGAATGCAGTACAATACGATACATTATAAAACGATGAGGAACAGTGATCCAATCAGAGTTTTAGTTTCATTAAGATGTCATGTAAGGAGTTTTGTGGTCCAGCTAGTTTTAGTCTCTGGAGGAAGCTCTTAGTAGAAGTCCTTTGAACATGGGCTCTGAGATACTTGGCAGCTAAGTACTTTGGCCTCCAAGCTACCGTTCATAGTCGTTATTGCTTGCTGTCCAAAAGTATTGTATCTATTTATAGACATTGTACTGTGCAGTTCCAAATCCTATTATTAAATATATTTTTGATTGGTTGTGTTAAGTGGATCCGTTGTAAAGGGTGACTCCTCCTCTCTTGGTCTCTCTTTTTGTCCTTTGCTTCCTTCTCTACCCCTATTCTTGTTCTTTCTACTGCTTTTACCTGTGAAAACCTTACCCGTCTTCTTTTCATCTACCAAGAAATTTCTGATTTCCCTTCCTCCTATTTTCTAATGCTTCAATTGTTTTGTTCCTAGCAACTGTATATTGAAAGTAACTACATTCACTACCAAGTAATAAGCAATAAACAGTTGTCAGTCCTCCATTTTCTCAGTGGCATCTTCCAAATATGTTACTAATGTCAGGCTGACTTGCGTCGCTTACAAATCTCAAGCTTATAAAGAAAGTTGTGCTAACTCTACCACTAGACCCACCTTAAAACCTCTGTATAACTTCAAGCCTTTTCTATGCATCCACGCTCAGTAGAATTGGTACTATAATTGGGGATGTAGTGTATACATACATTTTGATTGAATGCTGATCTTATCCTTGAATGCACTATTTTACTTGGTGCGTCTTATGACAGTCTTATCACCTTTTCCTAACTTGTTTTTTCTCAAAATTTCTCTACTTAAGTTGTAAGGCTGTCCAAGAACCTATAATTGGTTTGGCCAATACACTTGAAACAAGATGCAATATGATAATTTCATTCTAGTTTGCTAATTGCTATTCCAATTAGAATTTTCAATGTGGTGAGTTGATGGTGATTTTTCACTTCCAATTTCCTTCTTTCATTTTTAAGAATCCTATTTTTTAAAGCATCAGAAAATTTTGGCACCCCGTTGAAAGTCGAGGCATTTCCGGAAGAGCTATTCCTTGATAGGCTTAACACCAATGACTTGCTACAACTTAAAAAACTTATAAAATCCTTAAGCCTTTACTCTTGCATATATTCTATGAATCTAAAGAAAGTCCAATCAAACTTGGAGCCATTTTGGACAACTTCTGCAAAAAGCGTTTAGACCATTTTTGAGAAAAAAAGTCTCTGAAAAAAGAATTGTGTTTGGATAGTTGTAGCATAATATGATTGAGTTTCCTGCTATGTATCAGGCAGATGTTATAATGGCCTTAGCTGGATCAAATGGAGGATCTTGGTCAACTACCTATGCTCCAAAATCTACAGCGAGGCCGTTAACTGGAGAAAATGGTTCGCCTAAATCAGAGAATGAGGCAACCAAGGGCAGTAACTTAGCTCTTATTAGGGAGTTGCATGCCAGGTCATCTGGCAAAGGGGGTTCCCTTCACGGTTTTGGTTCTGGTGATCAAATTTCTGTTCCTCAAGGTAAAAGCTTTTTCTGTTGAAGTTCGAAGCTCTATGAAATCCAAAGGCACGAGCCAAACATCCTATTGGCATTTAATATATCGTGCATGAAATGTTTCGTTTCAAGCCAGTTGCAATCTCATATGACCTCAGACAACTTGTTTCTACTCATGCCTTACAATATTCAAATATGTTTACTGCTATTTGTAGGTATTCATCGAGGGGCTAGCATAAGTAAGGAAGCAAAAGCTGCACTGCAAGCCGCATCAAATAGTACTGATGAAAAACGAGAAGTGTGATGCAAATTCCATATTGTCTAAACAAAAAAAGGGCTGGCGTGATTGCGTATTGCTCGTCTTCTTTCCTTTATTTTTCGCTACTACACCCCTAGAAACCAGCTGCATTAGTTATCAAAGTCAAACTTCCAATCTTGGACCGCGCTTTCTTTAGTTCTTGAATCAATGGATTAGTCTGTTCTTTCAAAAGAAATGCCAGATGTTTTATGGGTTTGTTTAGACCTTGAACTCTCAAGACATTTATGCTTCATCTGTTCACTATATACAGATCCAATGCTGATAGCAAGGATGTTTCCAGAAAGATGTTTTATCACTTAACTGAATTCTGTTTTTGCTTCTTTTTGGAGTGAAATTGCCCAAATAGAGTGGAACGGCTACATGGGGTTCATCGTTCATATATCTTGAGTTGTAGGGTGTGTTTGGTACGAAGGAAAATGTTGCTTTCCTAGAAAATGTTTTCATGGAAAAATGAGTGGTTTTTATCACTTATTTTTCCTTGTTTGGTTGGTTAGTGAAAAAACTTTTCCGAAAAATATTTTTTAGTGTTTGGTTAGAGAGTAGAATTTTTTTTTAGGAAATATTTCTTTATGCTACTCTTCTCACCCCGTTCCCCCAAGTGCTCATATTTTCTGTGTCCCCCCCTCTCCCCTCGAAATACCCAACATTTTCAGGACTATTTTTTTCAAGAATTATTCTTCTAAAAATTCACACAAACTCAAAGGAACTAATGCGTTACTTTATTCTTTTACGCAAAAACGTTGAAATTTGTGCTTTATAACTATAAAGAAAACACTCTTTTTTTGGTTGAAAAGAAAGTATTATTTCTACAACATGAAAATAAAGTACTCATTTTGTCTACATCACAAAAAGAAAATACTCATTTTGTTGCAAGAAAGGAAAAGAAAATACTCTTTGTTGAAATGAAAGAAAATATTTTTTACTACGTCATAAAAAGAAAATATTCTTTTTGTTGAATTGAAAGAAAATATTTTTTACTACATCATGAAGAGAAAATACTCATTTGTTGAAATAAAAAAAAGTACTTTATCTAAAACATAAAAAGAGAGTACTATTAATAATATTTCAACTTAGGGTGGGTGTGTTGGGGTGGGTTGACAGTGATGAGGAATAGAATGGGAAAGTTGGAAAAAAAATTAAAAAATATTTTCCCTTCTCTTGATAGGGAAAATGAGTTCATGAGAATAATATTTTTCAAAACATATAAGTCAACCAAATATAAAAAATTTAAAAAATATTTTTCGAAAAATGTTTTCCTTCGCACCGAACGTACCCTTAATTACTTGATTTTTGGCTTCTTAATCCGGAACATTTGCAGGAGCTTATTAACCTTGAAATTTGAGACACTAACTGTTTTAGAGTTTGATATTTCAATAGATTTCTTCTCCTTTATTTTATTTCCTTACAGTTCGTAGAGATGGTAAAGAATCATGTTTGTAAATATATCGTTCTATACGGTTAAAATCGGGCTCACCCGATTTTGTTATTTGATCGAGATTAGAGAAATGAACAAAGTTCGGCCCCGTAGGAGATCAGACCGAGGCACGAGGACGAAGTACCGAATTCAGAATTCGAGGTACTTGTCGAGACCTAAGCCAGTAAGAATTGAGACCATACAAGGTAGATATCGACCAAGACCGAAGATAACATAATAACGGAAAGCGAGATATACGTAACTGGTCGACAATCATGACGGAAATCTCAGAACGGATCGAATCAAGAGCGGGTGTTTAGCTAATTATGAGATTTCCTTCTGTAATTAGAGTTATACCATAAGTAGAATTCCTCTACAATATAAAGGGGAGTTCTGATCATTTGTAAGACACATTGTTCTCGCGTAAAAAAGCAATATAACTCTCTCTTTAGCTTATACTCTCTTGTTCATCAGCTCGCTTTATTTTTAACTGTTCAGGTATCAATCAGTTCGAGGGAACCCTAGCTCGAAGGCTGAATTTCGTTTCAACACTGGTTTGCTTTATTTTATTGTTAATTTCTATTACCAATCCTCATATTTATCAATTGGTATTAGGTGAAATTATGTGTCCTTAAAACTACGTTATAAGTTTAATTGTTATCCAATTTAAGGGTAAACATTTTGGGACCCATCGTAGGGCTAAGGATAATAGTGTTTTTGATTTCAAGATGAACATGTCAAACTCATAAGTATCACCCACACATGGTGACGACGGCCTCAGATTTCACGGGAAAAACGACAATATAGCTGCCCCAGGGATCAAAGTGCCTCAAGCTGACCTCGAGGGAGTACCAATTGCAAATCACGTCGATGTCAGTTCACATGTCGCCCTAAATGCAAATCTGGGCGTTGACCCGAAGGTAGCGTACGCAGGGAAGTTCGATTAGGTGGTCGAGGTACGCAGGGCGGAGAAGATGGTGGAGTCAGCCTTCAGCTGATACTTGAGATGTTACAGGATCAACAAGCTGCTATAGCACAACTGGAAAACTAGAACCGCGCACCCAATGGCGTCGAACCTGAGCCCCCACAAGAAGTTGTTCATAGGACCGAACATGTACCAGAGAGATCGAACACCAATGAATCGGGGACTGACCCCGCCATTATAAAAATGCTCGAGGATCCCACTAAACGAATTGAATCAAGAGAAAAGAAAATCAAGGCAAATGGCAAAAAGGTAGAAACATACAACTCCCGGGTTGACCAAATATCGGGGGCACCACCGATTCTAAAGGGTTTGGATTCGAAGAAGTTCGTGCAGAAACCTTTCCCTCCAAGTGCGGCTCCGTATCCCATCCCGAAAAAATTCCGCATGCCAGAAATTCCCAAATACAATGGGACCACCGACCCTAATGAGCATGTTACTTCTTATACATGCGCAATAAAGAGGAATGACTTAGAAGATGATGAGATTGAATCTGTTCTGCTGAAAAAGTATGCAGAGACTTTATCGAAAGGGGCAATGATATGGTACCACAATTTTGCCGCCCAATTCCATCGATTCCTTCGCCATGCTTGCAGATTCCTTCATGAAGGCACACGCCAGAGCAATAAAGGTTGCGACTAGGAAGTCGTACCTCTTCAAAGTGAAACAAAAGGACAATGAAATATTAAGGGAATTCGTATCTCGGTTCCAGATAGAACACATTGACCAACTGATAAGTAGGAATTTTACCTATTATTTTCTCTCTTTTACTTGTGTTTTAGGCAAAAAATGCTTGAAGATATTCCTGGAAACTAATGAAATATGCTTGCTTGCAGGAATTATTCAAAATGAGACAAAGGAACCATAGTCAACTCACAAAGGAGTCAAAAGTTGAACAAAAACCAAGACTAGGAAAAGAGATCTAAAGCGCGGACCGGACAAATATTGTGCGGTCGCAAAAGCTATTACGCGGCCCCGATCAAAAGTATGTGATCCGCGAAAGGGAGGTTCAGAGAGTTGCATTTTCAGGCTAAATGATGAGCGCGGACCGCATCAGAAATGTGCGGTCGCGAAAGTCCTTGTGCGGCCACCAATGAAATTACGCGGACCGCGTTGACTGAGATTCAAGGACTTGACATCTTGAACAAAAGAGAGAAGTGTGGATCGCACCAGAATTGTGCGGCCGTGGAATCCCTTGTGCGGTCGCGATCGAAATTATGTGGTCCGCAAAATGAAGAATCAGAGAGTTGATTTCAAGCCAAACTCAAGCAAGAGCGGACCACATCACTTTTATGCGGTCACATAATCTGGAGCGCGACCGCACTTGGAATAATGCGCTCCACAAAATCTCAGCTCAATCCAGATCCAAAATAGAAGAACACGGATCGCGATTAGAATTATGCGGCCGCGAGAGCAAGAGTGTGTCCGCACTCGGAATATGCAGTCGCACAATCTCCGCAGGGGCATTTTTGTCAGATATTTTCAGGTTAGTATAAATAGAACTTTTTGTCTTTTTTAGGTTATGTTATGTATTGTAGGAGCACCTGAGACGGCTGAATATTCTGTTTTGGAAAATTTTGTACTAGATTCATCTTTTGACATTAGATTTTCATCCTTTAATCTAGTATTATGAATTTTATCTTCTTTTCATCTTTAATTTCTATTATTTCCATGAGTAGCTAAACCAATAGCTAGGGTTGTGACCCAACCCTAGTGTGAGTAATTAATGGGTACTTGATTTTAGGGCTTCAATGTGTATATGTTAGTGATATTTAGCCTAGGTCTTGCTAGAACTATATAATTAATGGTTGCAAACATTGATTCATGCCTTTATGACTTAGACTCTACTTGAGAAAGAGGGACTAAGTCTAGGAAAACTAGGCTAACAAAGAATTGGGGTGAACTCAAGAAATTGATAGCCCCAATTAAAGGGTTAAACCTAGAGGTAGTAATACCCGACTTGAGCTAATATCACTTGATTTGCATATATACCCATTTGGACTTGAGAAAGCCAAATTTGGCAAAATCACTCAAACTACCGAGAGGTATAGAGTGAGTACATGGGTGTGATGGCTATATTACGACCCCAATTAATCAAGCTTGCACTAGATTCTTGCTACCCGTTAGATATCCACCTAGGTGGAAGTCACTACCCTAGTCTCTTTAAACACTTGAAAAACAACAACAACAACAACAACAACAACAACAAAAATAATATTGTCCTTAGTTTCAATTAGTGTCATCAATAGAGTAAAGTTAGAAGTAGAAATGAAACCCAAATGTGTGGAAGTGTAATTAGGGGCAAAACCTGTATCTAGCTTAGATATAAACTTAATTCCAAAAAAATTAACTCCCTGTGGATTCGATCCCGACCTAGTTGGGTTAAAACTGCATCGACCACCCTCGCTACTCAATAGTAGTGTATGCTTGGACCCGATCAATTTTTGGCGCCATTGCCGGGGAGTTAGACGGTCTTAGCTATATATCAAAGTATTTGTGTGTGTTGTTTTTCTTTCCTTATGTTTTTCTAATTTTGTGTGTGAATTTCTTTTAGGTACCAAATGTCTCTTAATAACGATGCCCTCGGAAACATTCTATTGGGGGAAGAGGTAGATGACGAACAAATGGATGAGGTTCATCTTGAACCTCAAGCACAAAAAGAGAGGTCGCCAGCCTCATGACAACATACCAAACCCTCCCCCGCCTCATCTAAGGGCATCACACTGGGTGTTGCCCAACGAAGGCTATGCAAGCGCAATAGTCCCGCCCCGGATTAGGGCGGACAACTTTCAAATAACCAATGTCATGCTTACATTGTTGGAACAGAGGGGTTTCTTCACCAGAGCTCCGCACCAAAACGCCTATAAGCATCTCAAAGGTTTTGTTGACACATTGTGAGGGAGCAAGCAGACGAATGTATCTGAGGACGCATTTAGGTTAAGTCTTTTCCCATTTTCCATAAGAGGGCAGGCTTTAGATTGGCTTGAGAGGTTACTCAACCATTCTGTCCACACTTGGGATGAGTTGGACGAGAAGTTCATAGCAAAGTTATTTTCTCTGGGACATATGGCAACATTGAGAGATGAGATCCTAGCCTTTAAACAAGAGCCAAATGAATTGTTACATGAGATTTTGGAGAGGTACCGCACAATGGTTAAAGAATTCCCCAACAACGATATGACGGAGGCAATGATCCAACAAACCTTTTATAGGAGGATCAACACAACTAACCACTGTGTGGTGAATCAACTCTTCTGGGGTAAGTTCATGAAAGTGGCTTATGCTGATGCTTGTGAAATATTAGATGAGATGGATGATACCTCTTCGTCTTGGAAAAGTAGAGCCAACGTACCTCAGGGTGACCCTAATGTTATCCACCTTCACAAGGAACTTCATGATCATGGGCAAGCCATAGCGGAATTGACAACCACCATGAATCAGTTGGCTAAGGCTCAGCTTCAACAGGTTCAGGGGCCAAAACAGGTAAATGCCATAGAAGGAGTCAACACGATGGTCAACAGGAGAAGACAACGAGGTCAACAAGTTCAAAACAATCCGGGCCAATTTGAGCAAAGTGGTAATGGGTACAATCAAGATGACTCATATGATGATCAAATTGAAGAGATTCAATATGTCAATAATTACCAAGGTCAGCGTAGCAATGCTCGAAATCAACAACAATGGATATCACAAGGCAACCAAGGAAATTGGGGAAACCAAGGTCAACAAGGGAATTGGAATAGTGGCAACAACAACAATCAAAGCAATTGGGGGAACAACAGTCAAAATAGGGGTAATCAACAAGGCAATTAGGGAGTAATAATAATGGCAATTGGGGTGGAAACAATAATAGTAATTGAGGAGTCAATAGAAATCAAGGGGGTTGGAACAACAACAATCAAGGAAATCAGGGGCCGGGCTTTCGAAGGCCCCCGATGTATCAACAACCCAACATCCCGCCTCCATATCTGTCACAAGGTTCTGATTCTTCAAGCAATAAGATGGGACGGATTGAAAGCAGGTTCAAGCAAATGAGGGAAACAATTGCCGACTCTGATGCCCAATTAGCTTCCCACAATACTTCTATCCGCAACTTGGAAGTCCAACTTGGCCAAATTTCTCAAGCTTTGAATACTCGCCCTAAGGGGGCACTGCCAAGTGATACGGTAGTAAACCCAATAGGTGGGAACAATACGGGGCATGTTATGGCGATGACTACAAGAAGTGGGCGAGGTGGAGTTGCTAGTACCTCAAACTCAAGAAAGATTGTTCATGATGATGATGTGTTGGTGCAAGATGATGATGAGCCAAGCAATGATGTTAAAGTAAATGATGAATTGAGGATAGACATTGATAAAAATGTGGAGGATACACAATATGATGTGAACTCGTCTAGGGAACATATGATAGACATACCGGAACCGGTAGTTCCCAAAGCCAGGGCTCCTTTGCCAAGGCCTCCTCAGCCATATCCTCAAAGTCTTGCAAAGCAAAATAATGATAACCAATTCAAGAAATTCATTGATATGATGAAAGTTTGTCCATAAGTGTGCCATTGGTTGAAGCCCTATAACAAATACCGGAATATGCCAAGTTCATGAAAGACTTGGTAACAAAGAAGAGATCAATAAACTATGAAATGGTCAAAATGACACATCAAGTGAGTGCCATTGTGCATTCCATGGCTCCAAAGCTAGAAGACCCCCATGCCTTTACAATCCCATGCATTATTGGTAGTGCCGATTTCGCCAAAGCTCTATGTGACTTAGGGGCAAGCATTAACTTGATGCCCTATTCTGTGTTCAAGACATTCAGGATTGGGCAACCGAGACCCACATCCATGAGGTTACAAATGGTGGAAAGGAAGATGAAGAGGCTATTGAGGATAATTGATGATGTACTAGTTTGGGTCGACAAGTTCATATTTCCCGCAGATTTTGTGATACTTGACTGTGAGGTTGACTTGAGGTGCCAATCATATTGGGGAGACCTTTCCTAGCTACAGGGAAGGCCTTAGTTGATGTGGAAGCTGGGGATCTCACCTTCCGGGTGGGCGATGAAAAAGTTGTGTTCCATGTTTGCAAGTCCATGAGGCAGCCTAATAGCAACGAAGTGTGTTCGTTCGTGGATCTTGCGAACGAAGTAATTGTTGACGACACAAGTGCTATGATTAATATTCTAGACCCATTGGAAGTTGTGTTATTGAATCATGACGAGGATTAGAAGAAGGCTTGGTAGAATGCGTCAATGCTTTGCAAGGAATGGGATCCTATACATATGGGCCCCTGAAAATTTTCCTTGAACCTTGAGAACCAGAAGACTCCACCAACAAAGCCCTCAATCGAGGAGCGACCCACATTGGAGTTGAAGCCCTTGCCTTCCCACCTCATGTATGAGTTCTTAGGCCCTTATTCCATATTACATGTTATTCATTCCTCGTGCTTAACTAACATGTACCCTTGTGGTGCTCCAAAGGAGGAAGAAGGCAATAGGTTGGACATTGGCGGATATTCGGGGTATAAGCCCCGCCTTTTGCATGCACAAAATCATATTGGAGGAGGATGCCAAAACCTCCGTGGAACATCAAAAAGAAGGTTGAATGAGCCCATGCAAAATGTAGTTAAGAAAGAGATCATCAATTGTCTAGATGCAGGGGTTATCTACCCCATTTCGGATAGTTCATGGACTTCACCGGTACAATGTGTCCCAAAGAAGGGAGCATGATTGTGATCACAAATGATAAAATGAATTGATCCCCACAAGAAATATAACTGGTTGGAGGGTATGGATTATAGGAAGCTCAACAAAGTGACTCGGAAAAACCATTTTTCGTTTCCATTTCTTGATCAAATGTTGGATAGGTTTGCCGGACGTGCTTATTATTGCTTATTGGATGGGTATTCCGGATACAACCAGATTCTTATTGCACCTGAAGACCAAGAAAAAACCACATTCACGTGTTTGTATGGCACATTTGCGTTCTCGAGGATGTCGTTTGGTTTATGTAATGCACTGGCTACTTTCAGCGGTGTATGATGGCAATATTCACGGATATGGTGGAGGACTTCCTTGAGGTTTTCATGAATGATTACTCTGTTGTGGGGTATTACTTTAAAGAACGTTTAGATAATCTTGATAAGGTATTGGCATGTTGTGAAGAGACCAACTTAGTGCTTAATTGGGAGAAGTGCCACTTTATGGTCGAGGAAGGCATTGTCCTCGACCATAAGATCTCCAAGAATGGTATTGAAATGGACAAAGAAAAAATTGAAGTGATATCAAAACTCCCTCCTCCTACTTCCGTCAAATGAGTGAGGATCTTTCTAGGTCACGCGAGGTTTTACCGTCGGTTCATCAAGGATTTCTCAAAAGTGGTGAACCCCTTGTGCAAGTTGTTGGAAAAAGATGCCAAGTTTGTGCTCAATGATGATTGTATGAAGGCATTTGAGCTACTCAAGTATTATTTGACTACCACTCCCATCATTATCGCACCAAATTGGAGCTTACCATTTGAGCTCATGTGTGATGCTAGCGATGTGGCGGTAGGAGCGGTATTGGGGCAAAGAATCAACAAGATATTCCGTGTGGTCTACTATGTAAGTAAGACCATGAACAACGCCCAAGTCAACGACACGGTGACCGAGAAAGAACTCTTAGCCATTGTCTTTGCCATGGAAAAGTTTCGCTCGTACCTCATGGATACCAAAGTGGTCACCATGGTGGGGCGAGGACTGCTACAAAGGTCCTAAGATGTGGATTCTAATGACCCACCTTGTACAAAGACGCTAGTGAGATCTTTAGGCGTTGTGATGATTGCCAAAGAGCCGACGGGATCTCCAAGAATAATGAGATGCCTCTTACCACCCTCCTTGAGATTGATATTTTCGACGTGTGGGGCATCGACTTTATGGGTCCATTTGTGAGCTCATGTGGGAACACCTATATTCTTATTGTTGTGGATTACTTTTCCAAATGGGTTGAAGCTATGGCTTTTCCCAACAATGAAGCACGAAGTGTGGTGGCTTTCTCGAAGAAAAACATATTCACAAGGTTCGGCACCCCAAGGGCCATCATTAGTGATGTGGGTTCTCATTTTTGCAACAAAGTCTTTGACACTTTACTCTCCAAGTATGGTGTCACTCACAAGGTGTCAACCCCCTATCACCCCCAGGAAAGTGGACAGGTCGAAGTCTCCAATAGAGATATCAAGAGCATTCTATCCAAGACTGTCAATGCAAAGCGGACTGATTGGTCAAGGAAACTTGACGATGCTTTATGGGCCTATAGAACAACTTACAAGGATCCAATTGGTATGTATCCGTATCGGTTGGTGTTTGGGAAAGCATGTCACCTCCCGGTGGAATTAGAGCACAAGGCCATGCGGGCGTTGAAGAAACTGAACCTTGAGTGGGATGTAGCTGCCAATCTTCGGGTGGAGCAATTGAATGAACTTGATGAGTTCTGGTTCCATGCTTACTCCAGTTCGTCCTTATATAAGGAAAAAATAAATTACCTACATGATAAGTATACCTGGAACAAAGAAGGTGACCTTGTTCTTCTATTCAACTCTCGGTTACGGATGTTTCCGGGAAAGCTTAAATCAAAGTGGAGTGGTCCTTTTGAAGTGGTACATGTGACTCTTTCTGGTGCTCTAGATTTGAAAAACAAGAATGGTGAGATCTTTAGAGTCAATGGGCATCGAGTAAAATTCCTTGGCAAAATTGATGATTTCCACATTGTGGCATTGATCCATTTCAAATGAAAGATGGTAACATGTGTCGTGTCGCGACGTTAAATCAAGCGCTTCTTGAGAGGCAGCCCATGTGTGTTTCTTTCTCTTCATTTTCCTTGTTCTAGATTAAGCATTGTTTTGGAATAACTGGTTATAAAGTGTATATAGGAATTGGTTGTGCAGTGCAGGAAATTGACAAGGGAAAAATTGGCCAAGTGGTGAATTTGTGCGGACCATGCCAGAATTATGCGGACCGCACAAGCACTTTGCGGCCGCACAATTCTGTGTGCGATTGCACAACTGGAATTGGAAAATGCCAACTCTCTGAAGTTTGTCCTGACAAAATCCTATAAGAGTTCACGGCCGCAACCAAAATTTTGCGGTCCGCACAAATTGTGCGGCCGCAACCAATTTTATGCGGATCGCGCCATTGCTTCAACCGCTGAGATGCAACATGTAACGAGTGTGGACCGCACCAAAATTGTGCGGCCGCACTCAGATAAGTCGGAACTATTCACACTTTACACACTCTTACCTCTCAAACGAACCTAAAGCACAGTGCACTCTTTCGTGTTTTCAATCTCATCTTTTACTCATCAAGTGTTGATTTACTACTACTTTTCACTAGTGGTACGTTGATTTAATGAATTAATTTCATCTTTTTCTTTTCTTTTCTCTTTGTTTTAATTTTCTTTTTAGTTAGGGTTAGGATCATGCCAAATATGTCAAAGTTGATGCTTAATTCTTGCTCAGAATCATGTGGGTAGTATTTGAATGCGTAATGGGGGCTGGGGTTAGTAGCTTTTCATGTTTAATTGCCATAAATCTTATATAATTAGTGAAAACCCTAGTATTAGTTATTCAAAAGTGCTGATCTGATTTGAATTTCGCTGTCGCATACATTTTTGTGTGATCCACAATAGGGTATGCTCCGCGTACAAATATGTGTGGTCCCTGATACCCTAATTCCAAAGCACTCTTAATTACTTAGATCGCCGCACTCAATTTTTTGCGGTCCGCGGTTGGTTTTTCGCGGCCGCACTCAAAATTGTGTGGTCCGCACAATTGAACTTCAGAGACCCAACAAATCATTATGCGGCAACACTTCTTTTTGTGATGTCAGAGACTCCAGGTATATTTCTAGACTCGTTCGAGGACGAATGTTTGTTTAATAGGGGGAGAATGTAACGACCCGGTCGGTCAATCCGATAGCCTTAGCCCTATTTCCCCTATTTTTGTTTCGTTATGTGTGTTTCATCTCTTCTATGTTGTGTTAGGTTGATTGGTTCGGGTTAAGAGTGGTTGTGGAGAAAAATGAGATACTTAGTCTCTTAAGTTGGTTAATTAGTTGGAAAAGTCAACCAGAAGTTGACTTATAGGTAAATGATCTCGGAATTGAGTTTTCATGGTTCGGGTAGCTTCGTTAGGTGATTTGGGACTTAGGAGTGTGTTCAGAATGTTATTCGGAGGTTCGTGGTAGAATTAGGCTTGAATTGAAAAAATTGGATTTTTGGCGATTTCCGGTTGGTAGTGGAAATTAGATATCGGGGTCAGAATGGGATTCCGGAAGTTGGAATAGGTTAGTAGTGTCGTTTTTTATGTGTGTGAAAATTTTCAGGTCATTTGGACGTGGTTTGGTTGGTTTCGGCATCGTTGGCGAATTTCAGAAGTTTAGAAATCCTTAGGCTTGAATTTCAGGTTAAATTGGTGTTTTAATGTTGTTTTGAGTGTTTTGAAGGTTCGACTAAGTTTGAGTGATGATATATGACGTGTTGGTATATTTGGTTGACGCCCCGAGGGGCTCGGGGTGATTTCAGATGGTCATCGGAAGAATTGGACTTGGAAAATGCAGCAAAGTTGCTGCTGGTGCAAGTTTTCTGGTGTGGCCGCACCTGCGGACGGGGAGCCGCAGGTGCGGCGGGCTACTCGCATATGCGGAAAAAGGAGTCATGGTCTGGGAGCGCAGGTGGGGGCATTTGGTCGCACCTGCGAGCCCGCAGGTGCGAGTTGAGAGCCACAGATGCGGAATTTGGAATTTTAAGTGGAGATCGCAGGTGCACACCTGGGACCGCAGGTGCGGGTTTGCAGGTGTGAGGAATTGATCCGCAGGTGCAGAACCCCTGGGGCAGAACATATAAATTCTTGCCTTCGCGAAATTTGAGTCATTGTCCACCATTTGTGTTCGGACTTGGAGCTTTTTGAGAGGTTTTGAAGAGGGATTCAAGGGGAATCACTTGGAGGTAATGTTTTTGAACTCAATACTTGATTCTTTGGTGATTTCTAACTGATTAAGCATGAAATTGAGGGTTTTAAGGGTTAAAATTGGGGAATTAGGGCTTAAAGCTTGATACTAAGAATTGGGTGATTGAGGGGGAAAACGAGGCTATATTTTTATGAAATTGGTATGTATGGACCCGTGAGAGGATAAGGATTATGGTTTTGCGATTTTTATCGGATTTCGAGACGTGGGCCTGGGGGTCAGGTTTGGCCAATTTTGGGATTTTTGATGTACTTTGATAATTTTCGTGTGGGTTTTGTTCCTTTAGCGTATATTGATGTTATTCTGATTTTGGATAGATTCGAGGTGATTTGAGGTTGAGTCGAGCGGAAAAGGCATCGCGGAGTAGATTTTCATCCAGTTTGAGGTAAGTAACGCTTCCAAACATGGTTCTGAGGGTTCGAAACCCCGAACGATATGTTATATGATTGTAATTGAGGTGACGCACATGCCAAGTGGCGGGCGTGAGGGCGTGCATCGTGAAAAGGGTAAATGGGATTCATTCCATGGCTTTGTTTAGTGATTCTCTTATTGATATCCGCGCTACTGTCAATGTGATTAAATGCAAACATGCTAGAAATCATGCTAGGTATAATGTTAAGGATTCATGCCAATATTGTTAAGACCCGAATGGTCGCTTATTAGTATCATTTCATGTATTTCATTGATGTTACATACTCAATCACGTTATTGCATATCATATCATGTCTCAATATCGGTAGTTGTTATTTTTCACATTATATCCTTGATTCGGGCTAGTTCATGCATTGTGAGCCCGTGTGAGTGAGACTAGAGAGTGATGACTGAGTGAGGCCGAGAGCCTGATATTGAGTGATAGTTCATTGGGCTGCACGTCGCAGCATGTATATTGATTTATGCCTGGATCTGGCTTATGATAGCGCTTTGGAGTCTGTAACACACCAGTGAGCGCAGTGATGATATTGAGGGATGGATCTTCCATGAATATGGATCTTGTCTGAGTGTTTGTATCTGGAGATGGATCTTCTTAGAGGGGTTGGATTAGCCTTCTTCAGTACTGGGTGACTACTGTCATACGTGTATATATTATGGGATGGATCTTCCCTGGGCCATGAGAGCCATATACAGTACTGAGTGGACTTGTACCCGAGAGTGGTAGAACATTGTGCATTTCATACAGCTGATGCATTGACATGTAGAGTACACTGAGTTATATACGTTTAATTAATCAAAATTGTACTTATCTTGTCATTTTGAACTGTTAGTTAGTAGAAAGCATGCCTAAATTTATGTACTCTGACTTTGTTATAAATGTTGAGGTTTAGTCTGTCACTACCTCTCAGCCGACATTTTGGTCCCGTTACTTACTGAGTTGGTGTACTCATGTTACCCCCTGCACCTTGTGTGCAGATCCAGGTACTTCAGGACCCGGTAGCGGTCGATGATTGTTGACACAGAGTTCCAGCCGGAGACTTCGAGGTAGTTGTTGGCGATCGCAACCTCATTTTCTCTTTCCTTATCTTTCTTGTCGTATTTTATTATTTCAGACAGTGTCTGTCCATTCTATATTTTGACATTTGTAGTTGTATCATCTCATGACTCGGTTACACCAGTATTGGGACTTATTTTAGTGTTTTAATGATATTTGACTTTTAAATTAAAAAATTGATTTAATGGGATTTATTATTAATATATGGTTTTTCTTGAAAGAAATCGAATTATTTGAAACTGTGTGGCTTGCCTAATTCCACAACATGTGCCATCACGACCGTGGCAATTTTGGGGTCGTGACAGGGTGATACAATTGTGGGAGTCCTGGCTAGGTCAAGGAAGCCTGAGGAGTGGGCTAATCGATTTGTGAGTGAGAAGCCATATGCCAAGTTACGGGAATGGTCGCCCCAAAGGTCGCTCACTCTTGAGCGATAATTCATAACCGAAGACCTAATCCCGCACAATCCAAATGTCCTAAAGCAATTCACGGAGAGAAAATGATGGAAATATTTCACCGGATAGGTGCTAGATGCAAATGAATACCTCGTCAAGGAATTTTATGCAAATGTTGCCCGCATCAAAAAGGGTACCAAGGTGACGAAGATCCGGAACTTGAAAATCCGGTTTATGGACAAACACTGAATGAATATGCCGTATTTGAGGAGGTTAAGGGAGTGCAATACCTGGAGAAGCTAGCCTTGGGTGATACAGCTCGCCCATGGCTAGCTGAGATTCTTGCTATTGGGGGGACTACACCAGCATGTCTCACAGCAGAAGTTCAGATTGTTAGAGCCACCCTTAACTTTGAAGCAAAAGGGTGGAAAACATTCATGTGGAGCCGTATCGACCCTTGCCAACATGAGAATGTCCTCCCGCTCCCCTGAGCAGTATTGGTAGCTTCCATCATGGCAGGCTATCCGATTAATATGGGGAACTTGATCTCCTACAACATCTCCAATGCAGTCAACAAAGAAGAAAGATCTTATCCCTACCCCAACTTCCTCATTGAGTATTTCCAAGACCAAGAGGTAGAGAAGAGGCACTTTGATGTGGAGGTGAAGGCTAAAAAGCCTTTCTCATGGTATCACCTACAGGGAGCGGACAACCCTAAAGCCAAGGGTAAAACCACTACCTCCATTGGCCAGTCTGAAGAGCCAAGGGCAGTGGCCACCGAGTCAGAGCCCTCCACATTAGCCGGTACTTCTACTGGAGCAACTGTCATGCCTCCTCCTTCCTCCGGTCCATACCTCTCAGTTCCATTGTCAGTGCCCACATATTCTACCTACCCTCATACTACATTGCGGGTTTCACAGTCACTATCCAGTCTCAACAACTGGATGCAGGCAGCTACCACAAAGTTGACTGCCATATCCAGTGTAGTCGTAGCATAGTCTTCATCCCCATTAGTGCTTCAACTACCTCCATAAGTGGAGGACTCTTTGAAGAAGATTCTGGACAACCAAAAAAAGATTTTGGACAACCAGAAGAAGATCCGGGAGACTCTTGATGCACATGGGAGGGTGATCAAATATTTGGGGAAGCAGGTGAAGAAGATGCGGAAGACTCAGCCATCTAAGGAGTCAGTGGAGAAGTTGAGCAAGGAGGTCGAGAATATTGCTTCTGCGGGTGATATTCCACTGGACCTGCTCATGGAGGAGAAAGTCCAAGCAACACATACAATAGTGCCCAAGGCATCAGAGGCAGCAACCGGCCAGTCTGAGGAGCCGGGTGCCACTTCACACACTGCTGATGAGATGATTTGGATGTTTAGCAACCTCGCAGTTCCAAAGTCAGAGGATGTGGAGATCCAGTTAGAGGATACGGAAGGTGCTGATGAGCCCATGCATGCTGAGGACCCTGTTCATGTTGAGGACCTGATGCATACAAAGACCACATAGGGAGTTCTCTTTACTCTCTACCCCTTTCTCTGTTCTTATTTGTTATTAGCATTGGGGACAATGTTATCTTTCATTGGGGGGGGGTCCATTTTGATTTAATGACATTTGGTATGTAATAACCATTATACTATTTTTCTTTTTCTTTATTTTCACTTTTGGTATGTATATATTCTTACCATTCGATGTATATATTCATTTTCATTGTGTATATCTCGCTTTACTTCATTTTGTACATATTTAGTTTACTTTCTGTAGTTTACTTCATAACTTCTTTCGTTGTTTTTCTGTAGTAGCATAACTTCTTATTTCCTTTAGTAGCTTATTTTTAAGTTGGTAGCTTCTTTTTACATTTTGTGTGAAACAATAAGCCTATGGTTTTCTTAATGCCACGGTTCTTTCCAAAGATGGATGTTGTGTGAATCGGGTGGCTCTTCCCAATGATGGATGTCGTGACAACCTTCTTAAGGGATTGAGTCCATTTTATTTATGTTTTGGTACATAGTAGTAATGAATAAAAGTGTCTCAAGCAGGTTTCACTTGGTACTAACACATTTACCTTCTACCTTATGATTAGAAACAAGTTGATTGACAAAGAATGACTCTAGTTGTGACCTTTAGACTCTTGTGTTGACTAAAACAATCATCGAGTGGTTTCTTTGAGCTATTTGTGATTTTCAATCTTAGCTAGGGTTGCTGTAGGCCCTCGACTCTATCCTCTTTAACAATTCAACAACTTGAGAGGTGGGGTATTCAATTGCAAGTCCAAGTTCCGTGCCAATAAGTCTAGAACTTGCCTTGGAATTTTGTCTAGGTGAAATTCTAGTTGTAGCTCGACTTGAGAAATGATCGTAGGCTCTCTTTGATCCAATATTGAAACTTGAAAGCTTTCGTAGCCTACCAATGTGATATCCCTAGTCAACCCCTTTGAGCCTAAGCCTTTTTTCATTCAATAGCCACATTACAAGCCTTTATTTGTTTTATAATTGTTTGCCTTGAAAATGGTAATAACAATTATATTTGATTATGTGGTTCTAAAAATATGCGATCTATTTTAGTGTTAGTTGTTAAGCAGTTAATGTTAAGTGTATTGAAGCGGATAGAGTAAAAGCGGTATGAAATCGAAGATAAGCAAACCGAGAGGCCTCAAGTCAGGTGTTCGATGCTGGCCCCGGGGGATCCTCGAGATCGAGGTTCGGGACTACCGTTGAACGGTCAATGAAGCCTTAAAAACTTTATAGGTATCGGAGTATGCTGTTTATGATCAATAATGAGTTATAAATGAAGAACAATTAATGAAAAGCAATTAATGTAAGTAAATGAGCTAAGAGAGAGAAATAGGGATGTTAGAGTGATGAAGCAGAGAATGTTCTTGTTCCTTGTATTGAATGTTGTCCATCAAAAACAATAGGGGTCCCCTTTATATAGGAGGGGAAGTCCCAACATAGTACATTAGAATTTATTACGAAAGGGGATAACTGAAACTATCTAATGGACTAGTACATACTCGTACTATTTTCCAGGCGCTTGTCAGCCCTAGTCCTATGTCCTTGAAAATTACGCACTTTATCAAAACGAACCTCGACCTTATCCTTGCTTCGAGGTATGTTGATCCCTCGGTGCCATCATTCAAGGAACTCCTCCCGAAGTCGCACCTCGGATTTATCCCCGATGCCATATGAAACCTCGGAATCGACTGAGCCTGATTTCGACCGTATACAGATAGTCCCCGCGTTTCTTGGAATGAAAAGACCAAAAATTGTGTTGAATTCATCACCATGCCATATAATGTGACTGACGGGACAGGAATCTCTGAAAAGCCCCTACATTGATTACGGCAGCTACCGCCATTTGGCTTCCCCTAACGTGTGTGGAAACTTTCTATAAATACTCCTTCCCCTGCTTCTTTTTTTCTTATTGTGTTCCCAAGTTCTCGAAAGATTTCCCCCTACTTCCTTTTCACGTTCTTTTTCTGATCATATTTACTTCCCTCTTCCCCGATTCCCAAGAAGAAAGAAATGGTAAAGACTTCCTCTAGTGTTTCTCAAACCGACAAACCTTCTTCTGCGAACGATATATCAGGTTGATCTTAGACGCTAGGAAGGTGAAAATGGACTGTCAATGGAGGATTTCGGTGTTTGTGAAGATCCCCTCCCGGGAAGAAGATATTACCACATACGAGGTTGTCTTCCTCAGTGTGTATACTTACCCATTTACCCTTGGCTCGGTGGGACCGTCGTCGCCCCCTATAGACCTCGATTTCTGCGAACGATACCAAGTGACTCTCGGTCAGATACATCCGTCATTTTGGCGCACTATATATATGACTAGGCATTTTATGAACACGGTCGAGGGAATGCCTTTTACCATTGACCACTTGATTAGAATGTACAACCACCGACTTTATCGAGGTGGCCTGATCAAACTTCAACGTCGGGCCTCGAGGGTCTTTTTTACCTGTACTGACGAAGTTAGAGACATGATGGATGAGTCGCTTTGTCCGAATTAGGACTACAGACCTGATTCCGACGGAAAAGATGTTAATCCCCGAGAAGTGGAATATAAAACGTAAGTGAATATATTAACCGGACGCCTTTCCTTTTCCTGTGGTTTACTTACCTTCTGAAATGCCTTCTATCGTTGTTGAAGCCATTGATATGTATCCCAGCTCGGTCAAAAGTCTCTCAGACTGGATCCGCCTGCTAGATTTGGTCTGCGCATATGCTGAGCGTGTGTGGCGCGATTTTTCAGTGGGTCGATGGGAGGCGAAGAATCATAGTAAGCCTTTTCTCTTGTGGTAATTGTATTATTCTGGAGGGGCATCACTGATCAAATCTCTGCATCTGATGGTTGTGCTTTTGTATTTGTACAGGACTAGGAGATACCTCTGTGATGAGGGAGGCGTTGCTTGGGGACGCGGATACACCGAAATCTGGTAAAGAAAAGAAGAGAAGAAAGAGATCGACAACTGAGTCTTCGAAATCGAAAAAAGCCAAAGTGAAAACCTGGTCATGAGGTGACGCTCGTCGGAAGAGAAAACCTGGTCTCCCCGCATCTTGTCGAGTCGACTGCCATTGAACCGGATATATCCATGCCGGATTTTGATGCGGCGGCTACTTAATATGAAGTCGAGGAGCTTGACGGGGATAAACCGGACAACATTCCCAAGTCGGTGTTAGCCAGGATTCTCCCCGAGCAGATGCACACTTGATTGCAGGGCCGAAAACGCCTTGTCCTGAGGTTCCTTAAAGGCGGGGGAAGGCCCCGATTGTTCTATCCAGGGTCATTGATGTGAGCGCCTCCCCCCCAAAAACCGTCTTTTTCTTCAGACCAATCACAGGATGCCCGAAATAAAGAGTTCCCTTATTCGGGGGCGTGTGTTGAAGGCAGAGACGTGTTTCGAAGGCTGTACGTTGCGGCCGAGGAGAATTCCGAACCTGACGCCTCATTCGTCTTCAACGAGCTTGATAGACTCTGCCAACAGGTAGCCTTTTTGCAAGTTTTACTAGGTATTTCGATCCTCATCCTCCTTATTTTGTTTCACCCGTGCTTTCAGGCCAATGTGTTTTATGATCAGACCTTTGTCAAGTTTCAAGTCGGGTCGACTTTCTATGAGTGTGAGTGTAGGAAGCTTACTTCGGAGGCTAACGAGCTCAAAGGCCGTTTTGGTGAGAAAGAAGAGGAGTTCCGCTGTATTCGGGCTTGTTTGGAGGTGGCATCTAGAGAGAGGACTTGCCTTGTTGAGCAGGTAACATAACTTCTTTCTATTTCTGTCTGTGCGTTTACTTTACTATGGTGTCGTCACCCATCTCAGACTATTTCTTTGTAGTTTGAAAAAAAATGCTCTGATGAAGGATAAAATCCGAGCCCAGGGTGTCGAGATTCTCGAACTCAAATGGTACGTGAGTGAGATGACTGCCGAGAGAGTCACTCTCCAAGGGAGGGTGACCTTGGTCGAGCATCAACTTCATGACGCGAGGGTGGAGTGTGATAGGTACAAAGATTGCTTTGCCGAATCGATAGCCGCTTTATCCACAGCTAGAATTGCAGGCGAGGCGCTTGTTTTCTCATATAAAGAGGACGTTGTTTGCAGCAAATGCCCATGCTAAAACGGTGTTCGAAGAGGCTGACTTGCAACTAGCCCGAGCTGTGAAGCATGCTCGCTTGAAACCTCGAAGGTAGGCCCTCAAGGATATTCGTGTCGGGGGCATCGATCTGACCACCAAGATCGATAGGGTGAAACCCCTGGAAGAGGAAGCCTCTGCCTTGATTACTTCTAAGGCTGAATCGAGCGACAACTCGGAAGATGATGGAGATGGAGGCAAAGTCCCCGAGGGGGAAGAGGTTGTTGGACACCCCGTGGTTGAAACTGGAATCACGAAGGGCTTGAACTCCCAGGGGCCGTCGAAGACATAGCTCTAGTGGTAGATTATGGTTATGTTTATTTTCTCCGCATAGGCTTAGGACATGAGTCCTGTAAATATGCTTCTTCGATCTTTCCGTATATATAAGAAGCCTTTCACTTCCTGTCATCGGTTATTTTCTCTTTTGCTTTTTCCATTATATTGTAATGCCCAATAGATCGTCATGGCCAAGGGGCTTGACCCTTTTGGGTTTCAGTCCCCGAATCGAGTCTTGGTCAGTGTTCTCCGGCCTTTAGATCTTTTAAATCAGCCTTGAGGATTTTCCAGGTTGGTGTTTACGCTTTCGAATGTGGGGTTTGTGTGAACTTCAACCGGCGCGTAGGCTTTCCGATGTCGGCCCGGAGGCTCTTATGTGTTTGCCCTTAGGCATTTTTGTTAATTGTTTCGGGCTCAATCCTCGAGTCGGATTCCGACTCGAGCTCGTCGAACCTTCAGATTTTGAATTTGCCCGGAGGCTTTTTACGCTGGCTTCAAGGCTCTTATGAGATTTTAGTCAACCATTTCGGGACTAGTCCCCGAGCTGGGTTACAGCTCGAGCTCATCGACCCTTTGATTTTTGAATTAGCTCGGAGGCCTTTTACGCTGGCTTCAAGGCTCTTACGCGATTTTAGTTATTACGGCTTGAGCTCATCGACCCTTTGAGTTTTGAATTAGCCCGGAGGCCTTTTACGATGGTTGCAAGGCTCTTACGCGATTTTAGCTAACCATTTTGGGCTCAGTACCCGAGCCGGGTTACGGCTCGAGCTCATCGACCCTTTAAGTTTCGTTCGAGTTTGACGTTGGGTCGGAACAACCTTTAGTATGGCTGTATTTTCCGTCGCTTAAAGATTTATTCCGAAGTTTTTGTGTTCGCCCGACTCTTCGATGGCCCAAAAGGACCTCGATTATGAGCCATTATGTGACGATGAATGGGCACCTCAGAATATTTTGCCCTAAGAGCCGACATGAAAATGTTCGAAACTCTTTCTTACGAGCCAACATGAAAATGTTCGAAACTCTTTCTTGCGAGCCGGCATGAAAATGTTTAAAACTCTTTCTTGCGAGCCAGCATGAAAATGTTCGAAGCTCTTTTTGCTTACCCCGAAGGCAGCATGATTTTAACCGGTTCTTTCCGAAATAATTTTGAAGGATTTGATTTTATGGCGATAGTCGGGCGTCCCTGAATCGCATTAGTTGGGCCAGATCCTATTGACCGGAGTCGTTCAAGTTTTGGCCGAAGCCTTTCGACCGGAGTCGTCTTGTTTGGACGCCAAACTGTTTACCATGAAAATGGTAATTACAATTATATTTTATTATGTGGTTCTAAAAATATGTGATCTATTTTAGTACTAGTTGTAAGCAGTTGATGCTAAGTGTGATTGAAGCGGATAGAGTAAAAGCAGTATAAAATTGAAGATAAGCAAACTGAGAGGCTTAAAGTCGGGTGTTCGATGCTGGCCTCGGGGGGTCCTCGAGATCGAGGTTTGGGACTACTGTTGAACGGTCTATGAAGACTTAACAGCTTTATAGGTATCGGAGTATGCTATTTATGATCAATAATGAGCAATAAATGAAAAACAATTAATGAAAAGCAATAAATGTAAGTAAATGTGTTAACAGAGAGAAATAGGGGATGTTAAAGTGATGAAGCAGAGAATGTTCTTGTTCCTTGTATTGAATGTTGTCCATAAAAAACAATAGGGGTCCCCTTTATATAGGGAGAAAGTACCAACATAGTACATTAGCATTTATTACGAAATGGGACAGCTGGTACAACTATCTAATGGACTAGTACAAACTCGTACTATTTTCCAGGCGCTTGTCAGCCCTAGTCATATGTCCTTGAAAATTACGCACTTTCCCAAAATGAACCTCAGCCTTCTCCTTGCTTCGAGGTATGCTGATACCTCAGTGCCATCATTCAAGGAACTCCTCCCGAAGTCGCACCTCGGATTTATCCCTGATGCCATAGGAAACCTCGGAATCGACTGAGCCCGATTTCGACCATATACAATAATGACCCTCTCTTGGCACCCGATCTTTCCTTAGCATTCGCGATAAACAATTGGAAAAAGCATAAGTTTGGGGAGAGACGAGTAATTTGAAAGTGATAAAAGGTACAAAGAGGAAAAATAAATGAAGAAAAGGAAAAGCAAAGAAAAGGAAGAAAGGCCAAAAAGAAATATGTCGAAAAGAAAGTGAAAGTTGAAGGGATTCAAAGAAAGCAATGATGAATGGCACGAAGGGATTATAAAAGGAGAAAAATAATTTTCATGAGCAAGAAAGAGTGACAGTGTGTCTCTCTAGTTCCCCTAAGGAACGAAAATGACTCAAAGAGTCAAGAAAATATGAGTCGAAATGAGAAAATAGAGTGCTTAAGGAAAGATGAAACCATCATATGCCGATAAGTCCTACCTTGACCCAAAAGCCTTCATTACATTCCCGCAAAAGCCCTATATGATTTCAAGTTGAGTGAGCTTACATAGTGGTGATTTGCATAAGGGGCAAGCTTATGGTACTTAGAGCCGGACTTGTGACATTCTTTTAAGAGAGATGAGCGCACTTATTCACAATCCTTGTTTTGAGTGTTACATTATAAAGTGAGATTTGCTCATGAAGATTAGAGGAGGAGGAGTTTGGGTTCCACAATGACCTAGGTAATAGAGTGAGCTTCCTTGATGAATTGAGCCAAATCTTGATGCTCTAGTGTCATATTAGAACATGGTACTCAAAAGGTCATAACATAGTGTTGTTGATAATTCATTTGTGTTGAGAGTAATTGTTAGTCCCAATTGATGCATGATGTAATCACCTACCCCCGGTCATAGATGATTGGGTTGTTCAAGCTTTTACTCAATGTTTGAATGAACAAAGTTCGATGGCATCACGACAGTTAAAGCAGAATTTAATTGAATATCCAGCGGTGACCTGGATCGATGTACATAATCGGTACCAGTCAAAGCTCAGGGTCGAGGATGATCAATTGGGGACCCCTTCCAGTTCTGTTTACCCAAATAGGCCTGTCGGCAAAATTCAAAGGGATATCGACAGAGAACCACGATTAAATAGAGACCGGTATCAACTTTACAACGCAAATCGTAGAAACAATAGCCCATGACGTAATCCCGTCCGAAATTATCGAAGGAATGATCGAGGATAGAGCTCCCGAGGGCTCATGAGTAAAAGTAGATTCGATAGCATCGAGCCCACAGAAGCATCACGACTATCAGAATTACAACTTCAACATTGACGCATCAGGTATTGTATCAGCCATTGGTCGGATCAAGAACACTAGATGTCCAAGACCCCTATAGTCCGATCCAGCTCAAAGGAACCCCAATCAAATAAGCAAATACCATGGTACCCATGGTCATAGAACCTAAGACTACATACAACTAAGGGAGAGGTATCTCGTCTATTCAACGAGGGTCACCTTTGAGAATTCTTGAGCGACCGAGCTAAAACTCGCTTTAGAGACAATGATGCAAACAGGAAAAACGAGAAGGAAGAACAACAACACATGATTCACATGATCGTTGGTGGGGTCGATATTCCACAAGGGCCCGTGTTCTAATGCACCAAGGTGTCGATCACTAGGGAAAAACGAGCTCGAGACTATGTACCAGAAGGCACTTTGTCATTCAATGACGAGGAAGCAAAGGGAATCTCACAACCCCACAATGATGCATTGGTAATCTCTATCATTATGAATAAAATTCAGGTTAAACGTGTTTTAATTGATCCAGGAAGCTCAACCAATATTATTCGATCGAGGGTCGTGGAGAAGCTCAGACTACAGGATCAGATCGTGCCTGCAGCTTGGGTTCTCAATGGCTTCAACATGGCGAGTGAAACAACTAAAGGTGAAATCATCTTAACAGTAAATGTAGCCAATGACTATTCAAGAAACAAAGTTCCAAGTGATCGAGGGTGATATGAGATACAACGCCATGCTCGGAAGACCCTGGATTCACAACATGAGGGCGGTCCCCTCAACCCTTCACCAAGTAATAAAATTCCCAACACCGGAAGGAGTAAAACGGTGGAACAACATGCTTCCAAAGAGATGTTCGTGGTCGATGAAGTAATACCAGTATCGGCGCTTTCATCAACAAAGGGATCGGAGTTTAAAGGAAAACAGGAAGCTAAATAGCAACCACACGCACCAGCCTCGACTAAGTCAGAGAAGCAGGGAATAGACGAGGACTATGACTACTGGATCCCTCATCCTTCATAATTCCCGAGGATTCCGACGCCACCAAGTCGACAGTCGAAGAGCTGGAACAAGTCATTCTGGTCGAATACCTACCCGAAAAAAGGTATACTTGGGCACGAGATTAACTCCCGAGCTTAGGAAAAAGCTTATTTAATTTATTTTAGATAACATGGATTGCTTTGCTTGGTCCCACCTAGATATGACATGGATCCCACCGGAGATCACTACACATCGACTGAGCTTGGACCCGAAGTTCCGCCCAGTAAAATAAAAGAGAAGGCCCCAGCCCAAGGTAAAACATGCATTCATCAAGGAAGATGTAACCAAACTTCTCAAAATAGGATCCATTCGGGAGGTAATATGTCCCGAATGGTTGGAAAACATAGTTTTCGTCCCTAAAAAGGGAAACAAACTTAGAATGTACGTAGACTATAAGGATTTAAACAAAGCATGCCCTAAAGATTCCTTCCCTTTGCAGAATATCGATCGCATGATCGATGCCACGGCCGACCACTAGATCCTTAGATTTCTTGATGCCTACTCTGGGTACAATCAAATACAAATGAAACCGGAGGATCAGGAAAATAATTCGTTCATCACTAAATATGACACCTATTGTTATAATGTAATGCCGTTTGGACGAAAAAATGTCGGTGCTATTTATCAATGCCTAGTAAATCGAATGTTCGAAGAACAAATAGGTAAATAAATGGAGGTTTATATTGACGATATTCTAGTTAAGTACATGCGAGTAGAGGACCATTTGAAACATTTGCAAGCGCACTTCGACAAATTAAGGAAGTACAACATGAAGCTCAACCTGGAGAAATGTGCATTCGGGGTCTGTTCGGCCATGTTCCTCGGCTTTACAGTATCAAATCGAGGGATCGAGATCAACACAGATAAAATCAAGGCAATCGAAGACATCACGATCGCGGATAATGTTAAAGATGTACAAAGGTTACGGGGCGCATAGCTGCCCTAGGCCGATTCATTTCGAGGTCCTCAAATAGAAGTCACAAGCTCTTCTCACCACTTAAAAAGAAGAACAATTTTGCATGGACACCGTAATTCCAACAAGCATTGGAAGAACTACAACGGTACCTCCTGAGCCCGCCATTGCTTCATACTCTGAAAGTGGACGAGCAATTCTACTTATACTTAGCAGCCTCGGAAATCGCGATAAGTGGGTCCTAGTTTGAGAAGATCAAGGTACGAAAATTCCTATTTACTATGTTAGTAGAACCTTAGGGGAGGCCGAGACCCGGTACCCACACTTAGAAAAATTAGCTCTTGCTCTAATAAGCGCCTTTAGGAAATTAAAACCATATTTTCAATGTCACCCAATTTGTGTGGTGACTACATATCCCCTTCGCAATATTTTGCATAAGCCCGAACTCTCGGTCCGATTGGCCAAATGGTTTGTCGAGATCAGCAGGTACAATATCGAGTATCAACCCCGAACGACCATCAAGTCTCAAATCTTGACAGACTTCGTGGTCGACTTTACGCCAGCCATTGTAGCCGAGGTCGAAAATGAGCTATTATTAAAATTGAGTACATCATCGGGGGTGTGGATCCTCTTCACAAACGGCGCTTCGAACGTGAAGGGGTCCGGTTTAGGCATCGTTTTGAAGCCGCCACAGGTAGTAGAATTAGATAGTCTATCAAAACTTCCAATTTAACTAACAATGAGGCCGAGTATGAGACCATGATTGCATGTCTCGAACTAGCTAATAGTTGGGAGAAGAGGTCATTGAGGCCAAGTGTGACTCCCTACTTGTGGTAAACCAAGTCAACAAAACTTTCGAGGTTCGAGAAGACCGAATGCAGAGGTACTTGGACAAACTATAGGTGACTCTACATCGATTTAAAGAATGGAACTTGCAAAACGTACCTCAAGAGCAAAACAACGAGGCCGACGCCCTTGCAAACTTGGGGTCATCAGTCGAAGATGACGAACTTAGCTCGGGGACTGTCGTACAACTTTCGAAATTCGGTAATCGAAGAAGGCCACGCCAAAATAAACTCCACAAGTCTAACATGGGATTGGAGGAATAAATATATCGAATACCTAAAGAAGGAGAAGCTTCAATCGGATCCTAAGGAATCGAGGACTCTATGCACGAAGGCCGCACGGTTCATATTGGTCGATGATGGAACACTGTATAGAAGAATGTTTGATGGACCGCTGGCAATATGTTTGGGTCCAGGAGATACCGACTACGTCCGACGGGAAATTCACGAAGGCACTTGTGGAAATCATTCTGGTGCCGAGTCATTAGTTCACAAATTCATTAGAGCAGGATACTATTGGGCCGATGTGGAAAAGGAGACAAAAGAGTTTGTTCGAAAGTGCGACAAATATCGAAGGTATGCGCCAATGATTCACCAACCTAGGGATCAACTCTACTCAGTCTTATCCCCGTGGCCATTCATAAAATGGGGAATGGACATCGTCGAGCCTCTACCATCAGCCCCAGGTAAAGCTCAATTCATTTTGTTTATGACTGACTATTTCTCTAAATGGGTTGGAGCACATGCCTTCGAGGAAGTCAAAGAAAAAGAAGTCATAGACTTCATCTAGGACCACATTATATGTCAATTCGGGATGCATGTTGAGATCAAATGCGACAATGAGAAACAATTCGTCGATAGCAAAGTGACAAAGTTTCTCGAAGACAACAAGATTAAAAGGATTCTATCAATGCCATATCATCCTAGTGGGACCAGACGACTGAATAGAAAAACAAGACCATCATTAAAAATCTAAAGAAAAGATTGGCCGACGCTAAAGGAAAATGGAGAGAAATATTGCCCGAGGTCCTTTGGGCGTATCGTACAACGACGAAATCCAGTACGAGGGCAACACCGTTCTCTTTAGTGTATGGTGCCGAAGCTCTGATCCCGGTCGAAGTCGGGGAACCTAGCCTCAAATTTTGGTATGCAATAGAAGAGTCAAATCACGAGGCTATGAATACAAGCCTCGAATTGCATGATGAAAGACAGGAAGCCGCCCTCGTTCGAATGGCCGCACAAAAACATCGGATCGAAAGGTATTACAACAGAAGAGCCAATCTTCAACACTTTAAAGTCGGGGACTTAGTTCTGAGAAAAGTCACCCTCAACACTCGAAACTCGAACGAAGGAAAACTTGGCCCGAATTGGGAGGTACCATATTAGGTCCTCGATATCGTCGGAAAAGGATCCTGCAAACATGCCACGATGAACGACGAGCAATTACCAAACAATTGGAACATATCACTCCTCAAACGATATTACTGCTAACGTACGATCTTCTCCATTTTCATTTATATTTTATACTAACCAATTGCAAGTGTTCAATCGAATACATCGAGGTTTATTTTTAACACAAAGTCCTTACGTCTGAAATCACGTGTTGCACTCTTTTTTCCTTAGACCGGTTTTTGTCCCAAATGAGTTTTTCCGGCGAGGTTTTAAACGAGGAAACCATTGTTCGTGCTAATTTAGAGTAATTCAACAGTATCCGAGGCTTCTTTACATTCAACCTCGAATACTGGGGGGCATCACCCTCGAATGTCAACTTTGTTACAAGGAAAATACTTCGTGTCAACATGGTCTCGATAGGTAAATTTTGTATGTAAGGGACAAACGGTCGAACGAACCGTGTCCATGTAGATTACTCGAGCTCAATGGCAAACATGTACTCATGTATAATCTATTGAGAGAAGTATTTTTCCTGAAAAATATTTCATGCCTTAGAAAAATTTTTACATTACAATTTCATACTTTCGATCTATTGTGGAAACATGCTTAAGGGTCAATCACGACTGAAGTTCATACAACTAACCCCACACTCGAGACTGCCGTCCAAAAAATCGACGCAATCGGATTACTAAAGCCTCGAGATCATAAGACCTTAAAAAGTCAACCCTCATTTTTATAGACCACGACCACCCCACCTGAGGACTAACACTTCGAACTTTGAAGTGTAATTGGGAGTTCAAAGTGTAATCGGGAAACAAGCCCAAGAGGCAAATCCCAAGCTAAAGGCTACGACCAAATTAACACGGTTCAGAGACGTCAGAATTCCGTAATAAAATAGTCCTTTGAATATTTTCACAAACCGGTTAGAAAGGCTACCCTCGGTAAAATTACAAAGGGTTTTGATAACATCAACCCTCGAAAACCCTAAGAGGCTCGAACAATTATATTTCATGCTAAGGAATAACAAAACAAAGGGTTTGATAACACCAACCCTCGAAAATTATAATGGGTACAGATTTATCTCGTGCTAAGGCATAACAAATTTTTATATGATTAACTTTTTAAGCCGAAAAGGGAAAAAGACCATTATTTTAAGGCCATATCAGCCTAATTCAAGAGCCTAAGGGCCATTTTATTTTTTGAGTTCGAGAAGTCATCCTCACTCAACTAAAACCTAAGGGTCACCCTACTTCGAGTTCGAGCAAGTACTCACTTGATTATAAAGACTACACTAGTCCGACTTCAATTAAATTGCCTAAGCTTCGAACTTATGAACAAAATTTTCATAAGGCATGAATGAAACAAAATTTTCACAAGGCAGAAAATGAAATAAAGACAAGTCAGAAAGTAATGAGATTTTTTTATATATATGTGAAGATATTTACAAGGACCGATCATGGTCCTACACAAAAGATCAAAAAATAAAATTCTAAGGCTCCTAACTATTCTCGGGGGCAGCTTCTTCTCAATAGGGGTCCCCTCCTCCCCCCCGGAGCCGATCTCACTCCCGGCGTCATCATCATCATCGTAGGAGGCCAATGACCTAGCCTCTTGAATCATCTCCTCAGAGAATGAGGGGAGCAACGGGGAGCCTCCAATTTCTATTACCCCAAGTGGATCACTTGGGGAGTTCTCTCTATCTCGGGAGGCCGCGAGACTATCCCCTACAGCCGTACCCACCGTTGTCTCATTATGGTGGGAGGCACCCTCCGTTCTCGATGACCTGGGGATTTCGCCCAAGTCTTTTCCCGAGACCCCCTCACCTAGAGATGGAGTCTCTACGGCCTTCACCGATTTAGTGGCCTTTGGGTCCTCAGTGTTCATTCTCACTCGGGCCACCAGCCCCAGTCGTCTTCTTCGTCTTCCTCCCTTAGACGCCGAACAGAGTCTTCGGTGAGAAGGATGATGTTCTTCTTCAGCTTACGAGGCGCCTTTTTCTTAGGTTTTGAATACTCGGAGGTTGAGGTCCTTTTCCTCTTTTTATCTTTCCCCGGTTTTGGGACCGGGATCGAAGTCTTCTCCTCACCAGAAGGGGCCCTCATGACTGCGTCTTTGCCAATGCCTGTACAAAAGGAAATTAAGTAAGTACGAAAAAGATATTGTAACGAAATCATCAAACATGTGAAAATGGGTTTACCATGATTTTTGGCCTCCCATCGACCCTTTGATAAGTCGCGCCATGCGCGCTCAACATACGTCGATGTCGAGACTAGGTCCCTGACCCAGCAGTTAAGGTCAGGGATGGCACCGGGCATCCAGGCAGCGACTACATAAAAAAAGAACGTCAATAAAACCGAGAAGACAAGTAAATAAATAGAAGGGGACCGTACTTACGTTTCATGTTCCACTTCTCGGGAAATGGCATCTTCTCGGCCGGAATTAGGTTCGAGGTCTTCATCCTAACAAATCGACCCATCCATCCTCGGTCCTTATCCTCGTCTATACTGGAGATGAAGACTTTGGTGGCTCGACGTTGGAGATTTATTAACACACCTCGGTAAAGCCGAGGGATGTATAACCTGATGAGGTGGTCGAGGGTGAAGGGAGCACGTCGACTTTGCTCGAGAAAAATCGGAGCAATATGACGATCCTCCAGAAGGAGGGGTGAATCTGACCGAGGGTCACCTGGTCCTTCTTACAGAAGTCCACGATGATTGGGTCAAGAGGACCCAACGTGAAAGGATAAGTGTACACACTCAAATAGCCTTCCACGTGGGTAGTAATAACCTCCTCTAGGGCCGGTATCACCATCTCTTTGTTCTGCCAGTTGCAGTCTTCCTTTACTTTGTCGATGTAGTTCTTGGTAATCGAGCATATATATCTCGATACCGGCTCGCAACGACTGGGAACCGACGAGGTCTTCTCGGTCTTGAGATCGGAGCTGACTACACCCCCCAGGAATACATTCCTCAAGGCGGGGTTCCACCGGCGCTTTTCCACCGACCGGTTAAGAAGATGAAACAATTTCTTTTTCCGGTACAATTTTTGACGTTTTTGCCATTTGGTTCGAGTTTGAATAAAGAAGAAGATAATAAGACTTGATGTTTGGGAAGGGGATAACAACAAAACCTGAAGATTTTGCAGAACGGAAGAACTTAGAAGATGTAAAAAGCTTTGGAGATTAGATTATGTTGAAGGTATAGTTTGAAATAGTGTAAAAAAGAGGCATATTTATGGGATTCACGACGACGGTTCAATGACACTAGTGGCCGACCACCAGCTGACACACATTAATAACTTGGGGAACTGTACTGACGGGACATTTCTGTCATTTTCGTCACTTACGTCACGAGAGTGACGTAATGACAGGTTGAGGTAAAAATCGAAGGCTCAATTCGTTTCTTGTCATTACACTCCAAAAAATGAGGGGACTATTTGTATACGGTTAAAATCGGGCCACCCGATTTTGTTATTTGATCGAGACTAGAGAAATGTATCGAAGCTCGACCCCATAGAAGATCATACCGAGGCACGAGGACAAAGTACCAAGTTCGAAATTCGAGGTACTTATCGAGACCGAAGCCAGTAAGAATCGAGACCAAGCAAGGTAGATATCGATCAAGACCGAGATAACATAATAACAAAAAATAAGATATCCGTGACTGGTCGACAATCATGGCAGAAATCTCGGAACGGATCGAATCAAGAGCGAATGTTTAGCTAATCACGAGATTTCCTTCTATAATTAGAATTATACCATAAGTAGAATCCCTGTACTATATAAAAGAGAGTTCTGATAATTTGTAAGACACATTGTTCTCGCATAAAAAAGCAATATAACACTCACTTTAGCTTATACTATCTTGTTCATCAACTTGTTGTATTTTAATTGTTCCGGTATTAATCAGTTCGAGGGCACCATAGCTCGAGAGCTGAATTCCGTTTCAACGCTAGTTTGCTTTATTTTAGTGTTAATTTCTATTACCAATCTTCATATTTATCAATTGGTATTAGGTGAAATTACGTATTTTTAAGACTACATTATAAATTTAATTTTTATCTAATTTTAATGGTAAACAATCGTGTTCAATCGGAAAATATGTCTATGACTATGAGCGCGTACATTGATCCAAAAAAGAATTGCGAATCGCCAACGTTTTTCTTATCTTGATGTAGAAGCAATATGCCGTTAGATCTCAAGCTCTTCTATTGGACAATGTAATGATTAATCAAGGGAAACTTGTTACAAAATTTGCATGTATTTATGTATGTAATATAGAAACTAAGCAAATAGTAATAACCATTTTTTTAAAAATAAAAATTTATGACTCTCCAAATACTAATGTCATATGAGATGGAACATGGTGAGTATCTTGCGAGATCAATTACCACACAAGAGGTATTACACAATTGAGTGATAGATATACTTAAATAATAAAGGTAAAAATTTGTTCGCATTCGATATTTTCATCAAACTATATCTAACTTATCATGTTAACTAATATAATGAGGCGAATATACATTCATTAACTACAGTTAAATGAGAGAAGTCTATTAATTAACTATGGTTAAATGAGTAAAGTCTATTAATTAACTATGGTTAAATCGTTAAATGAGTGAAGTCCATGTGTACCCAATTGATAAATTTTTACCAGTAATAAGTGTATGACACATAATTTTTACATATAATTTATTAATAATTAGTTTTTTTCACTACTTAATTATAATTAATCTTTACTCCAACATATATTCTTATACATCAATTATAACCTAACCTGTAAAACTATGATGTGGCGCATATAGCAAGTTCCTTTTTCCCTTTAACTTTCTCAAATTCTAAACTTTTCCCGTCACTCTCTAGCGAACGAACTAGAGAAAGTATAAACCCTAACGAGTAGGGAAAAACCCTAGAAAGTTCCACTTGTACCCAGGCTTCTGCTTCTTCGGCCATTTGCTAACTCACCAAGTAGCCTACTTTCTCGCTCGATTGATCTCTCTCGCCATCAACAATGGCGTCTATGATGGTAAGCCTCGGTTTATTTTTCGACTGTATTAATTCTCTTTCTAATTACTGAAAGAATAAAAGGCTCCGACTAGTCCGGTAATGCGAGAAATGTAGGCAACTTTTCATTTTAAAGAACAAATCTGAGTAGAGCTGTTTATATTTCTCAAAAACGTGTAACAAGGTGAAGTGGAAGTTGTGGATCTAGGATATTAAGTACGTGTCTGTGTATGTAAACAACGACAGAGACAGGTAACCAAAGGCCGTCGATGTGGCAGGGGAGGTTGCCAACTATGTCAATCCACCCATGTTTGTAAATATTGATGTTTTTTTCAACTATGAAATTCAATGAAGCCTACATTTTGATCGGAACAGCTGAACATTTGTTGTGTTTGTTTTTTAGTTTGTCCTCAGTAAATTCAGGTTGATGATGATTAATGTGGTAGGTTCGTTACCATGAGAGTATGAAAAGTGTTTATGGTGAAGGTTTTGTGTTACATATTAAGGTCAGGCTTTTGTGAATATGACTACTGTAGGATCGACATTAATTAGAATGTGCAGAGTTCTGTTTCCAGTTTTTTCTGCTGTTACTACTTTGTCTTAGAAGACAATTTTTATCAGTATTGGAATGAAATGGGTCCAAGTAGATGGGAATGTATATAGAGGATTCTGTAGCCAACTCCAACTAATTTGGAAATGAGGCAGAATTAATTGATTGATTGGATATACCTATGTGTTACTGGTCTATTTTTTCCGTTTATTGTTGTCCCTTTTTTCTTCTAAGTCATTTTCTGATCTGGTGTTGTGGCTTTTGAAATAACAGCAACCTCAGATCATATTGCTGAAGGAAGGGACTGATACGTCCCAAGGGAAGGCACAGTTGGTGAGCAACATAAATGCTTGTATGGCTGTGGCTGATGTGGTGCGTACCACCCTTGGTCCTAGGGGTATGGACAAGCTGATCCACGACGAGAAGGGAAACACCACTATTTCGAATGATGGTGCCACTATAATGAAGCTTCTAGATATAATACATCCCGCTGCAAAAATACTTGTTGACATCGCCAAGTCCCAAGACTCTGAGGTATGGCTGTAAATTGTAATTTTTCTGCCTCAGCATTCACGCTATTTGTTGCTATTATAACGTCAGTTGAATAGGGTAGTTCTGAAATTCAAAGTTGATTGCAGTGCTTCTACTTCAAATGTACATAAGATGTGGCTCATAAGTTGGATTGTATGTGCAGTGTAGAACATATTAGCTTGGGAAATTTGATGATTGTACTGGACAATGTGTCTTGGCAGTTAGTTTTATGGTCGTCATCCTGAATACATGTTCTTTTAGAAGATAAAGTTGGTAAAAGAATTTTGAGCCGGAGAGCTGGAATATGGTATAAGCTGCGAAGGATGTTTGTTAAGTACTTATCACCCTGAAAAAAAGAAAGAAAGAAAAGTGAATGGTTAGTTAAGTTCTAGAAAATCTATTAGCATTTCTTCTCTTTAGATCATGTGTATTTTCCTTGGAAGCAAATTTTAGGAATTGCGGACCTGATCTTATGTTTTGAGCCACTTTGAATAAGATGCAGTAGTCTGGTATTCTTTAATTGTGTCAGCTGGTTCTTCTGTCTTTACGTGATAAAGAAAGATGTGTCTGAAAATAGTTGCCACATGTTTCCTAGCAAAACAATTTTGAAGTGAGAGCTTAGGTATAAGGGAGAATGTCTTGATTGCCTGTTTTGAAGAATTCCTTTGAATGTTGAGTTCCTACATCAAATGACCCTAAATAACCACAATATGGGATTATGGGCCCGTTGGATAGTCTTGGGGCCTGGTCACAAAAGTATTTCTCCTAGTTTGGCCGATTGCAACTTTAGACTCACGCGGACATATGGAAACTTACTGTTGGTTTGGCATCTAAATTGTCAATTTACATGGATATAAAAGCAGGCGGGCATCAGTGTAGTATGTCATCTTTTGGGGTTTTGAATTGAAAAGTTTGCGAGTACCGGTCGGGTTCACATGAAAGTAGTGGGATAGTGGGCATGTCTTACATGGCATATGATATCATCTGTGTTGTTATTATGTTGTTTCAACTTAGTGGGTACAAGCACTTCTTTTGCATACATGAAATGTAAAGAAAGCAGCTTCGTTGTATCATTATCTGGCTAACTGATCACACTCAATGCCAGAGGACAGAAGTGTTTCATTTTTACAGTTTTAGAGTACTAACAAGTATAAGGGGAAAAAGAAAGAGATAAAAGAAAGAAAATAGTGTGCTTTATATGGGATTTTGTTGGGCATTGGCTTCCAAGCTGATAATCTAGGTGGCAATATAGGTTGAAATGTCATAAAGAAAAAAGAAGCTGCTCTGAAAATGACAAAAAGTGCATTATTACAAGAGGGAAGAAAGGTGAAGAGATGGTAGAAAAATATTATGAAGTTCACCTAGGCGTCCTTGTCCTAACCTCACAATCAAAGTAGCTTTTAGCTTAAAGAAGCTTGGAGAGCAGTAAATGATCTAAACTCATCTTTTTATAACCATGGTGATCGTATCTCTCGTCCTTTTGGCTAAGATCGAGGGGAATATCTTATAACCACAGTGCTCTTTGTTTGATTCAGTCGAATAACCTGCAGCTTGTACACAAATGTTTCAGGTCTTGTAAAAATTTGGAGAATAGGACAGCCAACTAACACTTGAAGATATAGTATTGCAATTGATTATATGTTATGTAAATCCACAACTTGTTGATTTGGTTATTTGACTGAATGGAATCCATAGTAAGCTGTGTTATAAGATTTTTTAGTTCTAGTTATTTCTGTATTTTTGAATTGACCTGAACAACATATACGGATCCCCTCCACCCCTTCTTCATTTCTAGTGCCTTGTCGATGTCTGCAGGTTGGTGATGGAACCACTACAGTAGTTCTGCTTGCAGGAGAATTTTTGAAGGAAGCCAAGCCTTTTATTGAAGAGGGTGTCCACCCTCAAAATCTTATTCGCAGTTATCGAACCGCTTCTAATATGGTAGATTTTTCCTCCTGTTTGCCCATTCCTCTCTGTCTTTCCACTTTTGCTCTGTTCACTGTCCCAGATGGTTTAGTCATCATAGTTCATTAAGTAATTTGATATTGATTATATAGGCAGTAGAGAAGGTAAGAGAATTGGCTGTTAGCATTGAGGGAAAAAGTTTGGAAGAAAAGAAAAGTCTGCTTGCAAAGTGTGCTGCTACGACTCTGTCGTCGAAGCTTATTGGAGGGGAAAAGGAATTCTTTGCACCCATGGTTGTGGATGCCGTTCTTGCAATCGGAGATGATGATAGGCTGAACATGATTGGAATTAAGAAGGTATACAATCTTGCAACTGATTTTTTTTCTTTTGTAAGGCTTTGATTGCTTAATTTCTGACTTTGTGGCGGGGACCTATTGGTTCATTTTTTGGGTCAAAGAGTTTACTGGTACTTTCATGAAGTATCAGAGTTCAGAGAACATTTTAGAGCTTATATTGATCTGTGTATCCATCTGAATGTTGTAATGTTGTTCATGACTTGTTTAATCTATATGCTATGAATTTATAGAAATATTTTGGTGCAGCTCCTTTTCTTTTTTGAAGTACTGTTTCCCTGCACTTTTAGGTTTTTATACTTTCTGTAACAGGTTATCTGATTTTCATCAGATCAAGACTAATAAGATTTCTGTTAAAAGTTTTACGCTCTGAGCCCCCTTCGAGTTGTTAGGCCATGATTTAGGGTCCTGTGTCTTCCCTTATCTTCCCCTCTTTTTTCCTCCCAAGCCAGAGGGCTTACAAGCTTAATTGTTTACTCCATTTAACTTGTTGATAAAAATGTGCAATGAGCTAGTTACCCCTTTTGGCTGCTCTCTGTAGTAATAAAGTTGTTGAATCATTGGCAAACCTAAGTTGAGTTGTTACAGCTAAACACTGCTATAAAGGGAGAGCTCACATCCCCTTCAGTCTCCCTGAAAATAAAGGAAACCTAATAGAGAAGGAAAAACAGTCTTATTAGAGGCTCGTTTGAGGCGCGCTCAAGTGCGGAAGCTAAGTTAAAACCAAAAGCATGCGCTTCACCTCGCTTAGGTGGCACTTTAGTTCAGGCACTGAGGTATTTAGGTCGTGCACCTCATCGCTCATGAGCTCAGTCTTTGAGATGGTAGTACTAGACATTATATATAGTTGGTAAACTGATTGCATTAATTGTTTAAGAATGCCGTGAACAAATATTTAGTGCTTAGGGTTGGCAAATCAAAATTTTTGATGAGAAAACAATCTCCAAAAAGAAAAAAACCATCTTCCAGCGAGATCCAAAATTTAAAATTGTCTTTTAACTTGATTGACATGGTTTTACACTTTTACTTCATATATTTCACTTAATTATAGCTGTTTTTTTGTGCTGTAGTTATTTCTCTAGCATTACATATATATTATCTTTCTTCATTAGTGCCTTTATTTATTAAAGCTCATACTTTAATTTAACTTTTCGCTTAAATCTCACAATAATGATAGCATTTTATGCACTTCTCACTTCTGCTGTGGGAAAAGAACGAAAGATTTGCAATATGCTAGACACATGGTTGTAGCCCAGACTGCTTTAGTGGATAATTGGAGCATTAAATTAGAGAATATCATTGAATCTAACTTATTTATCAAGAAAAAAAAGGTTCACCAAGAAAAAAGCAAGTAGAAAAATTTTCAACAATGTTGTCCTATGTTGCACGGCTTTTGCCAATATCTTTATTCTTTAGCTTTGATATGTGTTAGGGTGTGGAAGGAAAAAGTGATGATTTATTCTTTGAGTAAATTGAAATAGACCTCTGAGCAAATGAAGAGCATAAGCTGTTGCATTACAACTTAATTAGAGACTACAGAAAATTTTACTATTGACTCTACAATCTCATTTAATATTTTTCTGACCTTTTCCTCTTCTCCATTTTGTTGATGTGTAGGTGCCTGGAGGTAATATGCGGGATTCTTTCCTTGTAAATGGTGTTGCCTTTAAGAAGACATTCTCCTATGCTGGTTTTGAACAACAGCCAAAGAAGTTTGTGGACCTCAAGATACTTTTACTGAACATAGAGTTAGAGCTAAAATCAGAAAAGGAAAATGCAGAGATAAGGTAGTATGTTTCAGACGTACTTCTGATTTTGTTTGAGAAGAAATGTGTAATTTCTTCAATTTAATATTTTCTTTCATAAGTTCCACTGTTCTGTATGTGCTTACTCCACCTAATCATCTTCTGTATAGGCTTTCAGATCCAGCACAATATCAGTCAATTGTTGATGCAGAGTGGAATATCATTTATGACAAGTTGGATAAATGTGTAAAGAGTGGGGCCAAAGTTGTGTTGTCTCGACTTGCTATTGGGGATCTGGCCACACAGGTTGGATACAAACTTGCCTTACAGTCCTTTGCTTTAATTAATGATCTTATCTTCACATGGATTCTTCAGAGAGCTAGAATTTAGAGAGATAGTAAGTAAATGCAGTAAATGTTGCAGCCGGATCTTTGGAGAGTTATAGTCATGCTGATTTTCTTGAATCATGGTAGTTTAATTCTTTATTCCGTAATATTAAAGATGTTGAAAAATGCAGATATGCTTAATGAACAAATATTGAGTATGTGCCTCTTCACCATCCTCTTCCCCCCCCCCCCCCCCCCCCCCCCCTCCTTTTTTTTTTCTTCACTCATTGTGCCTCCCTCACCTCTTAATTTTGGCTGGGGAGGGAGGTGTCAGTAATTTGACAACAGGCCAAATTATCTAATTGACAGAGTTTCCGCGAGGGAAAGTAGAAACTGTAGTATCTCCATCTGTTGCTTTCCGTTTAATTGATAAAATTCTTATAAACTGTTGAAGTTTTGATCAGAAAAAGAGAGTTTTCCTTGATGCATAATTACTGAACTCCAAGTTCTTGACATGGCTTGTTTTCCTGCTGGGTGCTGCAAAGAGATGTAAAGAAGAGTTAAATGTACTTTTGGTTACCGTCAACATTTTCTACATTTCTGCCAGAACCATCTCACTGACGCTTATTTCGGCTATAGGAGATCATTGTGAAGATTATGACTAATATTCTTTATGTCTTTTATGTGCCCAGTATTTTGCAGATCGGGATATATTTTGTGCTGGTCGTGTCGCTGAAGAGGATCTGCAGCGGGTAGCGGCTGCCACTGGGGGAACAGTACAGACAACTGTGAACAATGTCATTGATGAGGTTTTGCCCTTGTACCTGTTACCTATAATCTTACTGGGACAATTGTAGACACCTCCCATAACTTGGTTGAATTATATTAGATTTTGGTCAATAACTTTTACTTTAACCAATTGGATTATTATCTAGGTTCTTGGCTCTTGTGAGCTTTTTGAGGAGAAGCAAGTTGGAAATGAGAGATTCAATATATTCAGTGGATGTCCCTCGGGCAAGACCGCCACTATTGTCCTTCGTGGTGGAGCAGATCAGGTTTTTGATCACTTCAGTTATGCATACAACTAATATTTGATTCCTTGCTCCTAATTTTCTTTTCGATGATCTGTAGTTCATAGAGGAATCCGAGAGAAGCTTGCATGATGCTATTATGATTGTTAGAAGGGCTTTGAAAAACTCTACAGTCGTTCCCGGAGGTGGTGCTATAGATGTAAGAACGTGCTATAACCTCCAGGAAAGATTTCATTGTGATAATAATTATACCTTATTGATTGAGAAAACCCTTGGATGCAGATGGAAATAAGCCGTTTCTTGAGGCACCATGCTCGAACAATTCAAGGGAAATCTCAGCTCTTTATAAACTCTTATGCAAAAGCTCTTGAGGTAGGGATTCTTCTTTCGTTTTGCTTTGACAGAGATATTATGTTCTATTTTTCCTAGAGTTAGCTAAATGTATGCTGATGTTGTGTCACGTCTGGAATTTGTATGTGCTATTTGATTGTATTTCCAATGTCTGGAATTTTCGCTCTCTAGTTCACTTTTGTGATAAGGTCCCAACATCAATTGGAACCTTTGTCAAGTTACTCCGGAGAACAGGAGAAATAGATGCACCACTGATCACACAAAAAAAAATGCAGAAATAAATGCTAGTGGTATTTTCAGTCGGAGAAATGCAAGGATGACTGTTACATGCTAGAAACTCCGATAATAAGAAATAGATGCTAGTGGTCTTTTCATTCAGAAAGAAATGCTAGGATTTATTTTTCAGTCTGGTAAATGTCAGAAGCCCTGACAATGCTGCATGGTAAAAGGTGCTTTTTCTTTTCTCTGTGGTCCAAGACTTGCAGGAATTTTGAATCAGTGCACGGTGGATGTGAAGGGCAGTTTGAGGGATTTTAATTGTATTGTCGTTCCTTGCCACTTTTATTCTCTTGGAGGTCTTATGATTAGTGCTTTCCCTTTATCATAAAATCACTTTCTTCTGCTTTCGTGTATGTTGCCACACTAGTCGTCTTCGATCATTGGTTGTGTCCTAAACCTTCTTGCATTAGTCTAATTTGATAATTGGTTTTATATAGATCTGCTTTTAATGAGTTAATCTTTGTTGGTCAGATATATTTTTACCAAAGGTTGTCTTGTTTGATTCCAAAAGAAGCCTATTGTTTCTTGCTGTAAAAACTCTTTTAAGCTATTGGTATTGCTCCTATGTGGTAAGATATTTGTCTGTATTATCATTCGTAGTTAGCTAGGGCTGCCGATGCTAGTAGGTCTTTGAGATAGTCTGCGGTGTTCTTTTTGTGGACAATTTCTTGATATTGCTTACTGTGAGGTTTTATGGAATTTTTTCATTTTGAAATGTATCTCCTATTCCTTATAGAGCACGTGTTCAATTCTGTGATGCCTTATTAATTCAGTTTTGGCATTATGCAGATTATTCCCCGTCAGCTATGTGATAATGCTGGTTTTGATGCAACTGATGTGCTGAATAAGCTCAGACAAAAACACGCTCTTCCATCTGGTATGCCTACCAAAATTTTGGGGGATATATAATAACAGTAGCTTATTGAAAAAGTTGTACTCCCTCCGTTTCAAGTTAAGTGAGGTAGTTTTACTCGGCATGGAGTTTAAGAGAAAATAGGGAGACTTTTGAAACTTGTGGTCTTAAAAGCTCAAGGAGTAAAAGCTTTGTTGGGACCATGACATTTGTATGGTTATAAAAGCTTCTCATTAAGGGTAAAATAAAAAGTTTAAAGTTGAATAATTTCTAATTATAGAAAGGTGTCATTTTTTTTTGTAACGGACTAACAAAGGAAGTGTGTCATCTAAATTGAAACGGAGGGAGTACTAGGAACGGTAGATTGTTTTATGTTTCCAAGTGTACTAGCCGTTGTTACGAGAGTTGATAGTTTTTTCTGGAATGGCTTCTGGTAAAATTTGGGGTTCTTTTCTTAGAGTACTCAATGGTAATGATTCTGTCCAAAAAAGAAAGAAAAAAGCATACTCCTTAATGATAATGCACTATGCTGGACAGGTGAGGGTGCACCTTATGGAGTCGACATCAATACTGGTGGCATTGCCGATGCATTTGCCAACTTTGTTTGGGAGCCAGCAGTCGTGAAGGTTAGTTACATCCACTGTCTTTTGTTGATAAATTTAGTTTAAATTTCATTAATCAACCACTCATCTTTTGGCACTTGTTTTTCTAAAGCATCAGTTTTTTAAATGAAAATTACTTTTCAAAAAAGAAAGAAACTAAAGGATCAGTTTTTTCCCCAAGTTATGCTTGTTTCTTAAAAATACTTTATGATTTCTACTTTGTCCAGATAAATGCCATTAATGCAGCCACAGAAGCAGCATGCCTCATTCTCAGTGTGGATGAGACAGTGAAGAATCCTAAGGTAATTTTGACTTTGTGGAACCACTTTCTCCCCAGTTTGTCTACCACTATGGACATAATAGACAGTGCATATTGGGTTTTGCAAGTCTCCCTTTTTTCTGCTTTTTTTAATCTTCAAGGTTAAGTTGCTTTAAGAATCAGAACAAAATTCACAACTTCCAACGTTGGAGGAATTTTCCTGCCTCCCCTTGTCGCACTCTTCTCTTGATAGTTGCTCAGCAATTCTTGCTGGAAAAAAATAACCTAGTAATAATGCAATAGCTCTTCTGAATTTTGTTGATTACGGGTGGGACTTAAGATCCTTTTGGCCACACCTTAATGGCAAGGTTGTTAGTTGGTACTTTGCATTTTAGGGCTCGGCAGGTGTCGGAAAGATGTGGATGGAGAGAAACTCTATATGGTGTCATTTAGCCTTAAGCTGACTAGTCAAAGCAGTCCTGTCACTGTGTCTTGCAGTCTGAGCTAGACGAGAAGCGACTGTAATGTGTAAAGGTGTTTTTTAGTGCTCCTACATCTCTCAACTTCTTTTTACGATAACCTAGAAACCCTTGAGGGAAAGTTGGCGTACGGTTTGAAACTTGGTGGATAATGAGCCTTTTCCTTATGGGTTTCCTCTTAAATACCAGGCTTTTGTCTGCGGCAGGGTTTGAACTCGCATGCGCCTAACTCGCGCATCATGCGCTGCTCTACCACTAACATGCAGTCTACATCTGCTGTGATCTAAGAATCTGTGTCTAAAAAAGATCAAATTAGTGTAAGCTAGTCCTCTTCAAGCTGACAATCTGCCTCTATGCAATTTTTGTGCAGTTTTAGGCGGAGTTAAGTGGATTACTTTTATGTTTTTATCTTGCTCATCAGATTTTCTTTTTTGCTTGTGTTCGTCATACTTGTATGTGTCCTTGCTATGCTAGAAGTAATTCCTGTTTCCTTTAAAATTGCAGTCTGAGAGTGCTCAAGGAGATGCTGCTGCAAGCGCTATGGGTGGTAGAGGGCGTGGAGGTGGTCGTGGTCGTGGAATGAGGCGGCGATAGATTTCACAAGTTCTTTGCAGATTTTGCTCTGATTTTCATTTAGACTTTTTTGCATTGTTCACTCCTGCTGAGATGAAATCGAAAGAATGCAAGGAAAAGAAAGGTGGGAAGCAAGGGGGTTGACCCCTTGATGGTACGCCATCTTTGTATGTGATGTGATTCCCCAAATTGGTCTCTAAATTCTGGCTGATGAGTTTATTTTTATTTGTGAACTAATTTCCGGGTTTTGCAACTGTCATATTTCCATCGGCTGCCTAATGTAATGTATTTCTAGTTGTCTCGCCTGTTGATTGAAATCAGTGCAGAACTCCTTGTAAGCCAATGGAGTAAAACGCATCCTTGACCAAAATGTTAAAATTTGGACATTGATTCTTTTGTAGTTGCCGAAAGATCGAAGACTAATTATGTTAAAAATCTGGGACATCCTGAGGACTAAAGCATCTCCGGTCTCCGCTGTCATTTTTCCAATGTGCGAAACCTGCTGGTGGATATACGCAGAATTCCTTGCAGGAATGAACTCCGTCTGATCGTGAAAGGTTCACAGTGATACCAAAATAAGAAGGTTTAAAACCAACAGCTTAAAGACAGCAAATTCAAAAAAAGAAATACGATCAATTCAACTCCAGGCAGCTACTGCCACAACTTAGAGCATTGTCTAATTCAAATGGCATATATAGGATAACAGGAAAAGAAGCCATACGGCAAAAGGGATTTTGCAAGAACTATGAAATAAATTATTAGGAAGTGGTAAATCGATCTTTGTTTGAAAAAGTAGAGATGCTACACTTAATATGTGAAAATATCGACATAATTTCATAGAGCCATTTGGTCTAAAATCGGAAACATAAGGATTGCGCATGTGTTATTTGCGAATATTTTCAAGTTATGTTACTCTTCATACCACGTCCCAGTTCCAGTTCCAGCAAGCGAATTTACTGTTTAAGTTTAAAGTATGATCCAGCATCCTGCATTGAGCTAGCTTGCAACTCCTTTAATATCTTTGACGAACCATATAGCGTTCAGAAGTATCCATTCACAAGTTATATCGGACAAGGGCTTAGCATTGTGAAGTTCGTGCACGTCAAAAGATCCATCACATATACATTGTTTTCTGAACTTTATAAAACCTAAGTTTACAAATCACATATTGTTTTGATATAAAAGCATACCTAGGGTTGTGCTGGAGTATGTACATGGCCGAGACTTGTGAATCTATTACAGAATAATCATGGACCAACACAAAGTTGACTAAACCAATTCCGCTCGTTTACTAATATTTTCTATAAGCTGGTTTGCACTCAGCACAGCGTTTTCATGGGGAGTTCTACGCTTGACAAGCTGTCTTGGATTTCTACATGTCTGTAATATATCTGACATTTCTTCAGCTTTCTCAATGATGGATTTTCTTCTCGTATGCGAAGAGTCTCCATCTTCAATATATGTGTTGGGCAACTTATCAGAGTGGGGTGTCGAAACCATCATTTCTCTAAGTTTCAGTACCTTTTCATTCATTCCTTGTTTTTTGAGATCATTGCACATTCTCTGATATGTAAGATATTGAGGAACTAGTCCTCTCCGAATCATGTCACGAAACCACTCAATAGCATCATCAAATCGATGCATCTTGCAGAATAAATGTACAAGCATGGTGCTTGTAGCCAAGTCCAAATCAAAACCCTTTGCCCTCATCTCTTGGATAATTTGCATTGCCAGATCCAATCTATCCTGCTCACATAGCATCTTTACCAGCAGATGGTATGTTAGTCGATCTGCAACATATCCAGATTCAATCATCTTGGTATAGAGGTTTAAGCCTTCTTCAATCTTCCCAAACTTGGAGAAGTACCGAAAGAAGTAATTATACGTTGTTGCTGTTGGCATAAAACCTCTATTTATCATCATCTTAAGAATCTTACTAGCCCCAATAAGATCTCCTGCCTTGCAGCAACCTTTCACCAATGAATTGTAAGTTGATAGAGTTGGACCAGATTCCAAAACCGACAGCCTCTCCATCATTCCTGATGCTTCCTTGAACCGCCCAGCTTCTCCTAATGCATCTATTATTGGATTGTAGACAATCACATTGGGCTCAATTCCTTCCTCTTTCATCTCACCAATCAATTCAATTGCCATCTCAACTCTACGCATCCGGCATAATCCTTCGATAAGGGTACCATAAGTTACAACATTAGGTTTTATGCCCTCCTTTTTCATCTCAGCCCACAACCGTTCAGCTTTCTTGAGCTTTCTTGATCGAAACCATCCATTTAGCAATATATTATAGGCACGAATAGATGGCGACCAATTTGTGTCTTGTCCTTTTCGCCTATAAAAGTACTCAGAAGCTACCCTCACATGCCCCTCTTTGCTTAAAGAATCTAATAGTATCTCAAATAAGTTGTTTTCGAAGCCTAAAGCATGTATAAAGTCTAAATTTGAAGAAAATTCATATGTTCGAATTGCTGGTAAGAGCATACCTGCAAAGACAAAAATTTACGTCACACATGTACTCTCCAGATGATTAGAACTTTCAAGCGTAAACCAAATATTAATGTGACCAAAAGTTCGAGGTCATTTTATGAATTCACTAGAGAAGATACGTTGTACTGGATCTTTAATTGCAGTTGGTTTTCCATTCAATGCCATCATGGATTGGATATAAATGGCAGGCAATAAAGGAAAGAAAAAGAAAAAGAAAATCAATTTGGCATGATACCTGCATTCAATATGGTTAAAGCAATACAGTTTTTCCTCTCTTTTATAATACTCCCGTTGTCCCATTTTATGTGACACTTTCCTTTTTAATTTGTCCCTAAAACAAAAGGAATGATATATTTCTATATTTAGAAACAACTTAACTTGAAACTTCCCATTTACCCTTAAATCTTAATGATATAATGTATGACATGTTTTAGCCTACAAGTTTCAAACGTTTAGCTTTCTTTCTTAAACTCCGGGTCCAGTCAAACACCATCACATCAAATAGGACGGGGGAGTAACAAAAATGAATAACCATGTCAAAATTTGGCTGAACATAATCACATTATATAACAAACCAATATCTTTTATGGGTGCCCTGATAGATATCCCAATATTACTTTCTGACAAGCAAAATCAAACACATTAAACTCTCTGAATATCAAATAACAACTTAGTGTATAAGTTTAAATTTAAAAATAAATAAACAGAGCAACATTTTAGCATAATGTACAAAAGCAACTTCAACTGCAAAGCTTTCCCCTCACTGACATCAGATTGTGAGCACACCACTTGCTAGGGGAATAGAAAAATCAGAGGTCAACAACTCTAAAACATCACCTATTTCAAGCAAAACATAGCTGGTTTCAACCATGGGATAAATGATGATTATTTCAGCAGGTTGACAGTCAGCCTAAAACTAAAAGGGCAGCCCGGTGCACTAAGCTCCCGCTATGTGCGGGGTCCGGGGAAGGACCGGACCACAAGGGTCTATAATAGTTGAGTCAGCCTAAAACTAGTTGAGCTATAATAGATCCTCTGCATAGTAAAATTATGATCCGAAAATACTTTAAAATTGAGGTGCATTCATTGAAGTTTGAATCATTTTTATGTATGATTTTGGGGGGGAAAAACAGTACCTGCCCTTGCATATCGTCTGATCATTATTGCAAATGTATCAAGATTGGGTCTTTCAATAGAACTGAGTCTATCAAGTATCAAATTCCAAGCAGAATCAAATTCCCTTCCCTTTCCAAGGGCATTAACCATAGCATTAAACACAGTAACAGAAAACTTAAACCACTCTTTCTTCTCAGCCCATAAGTAAAGGGCAAACAAAGGCTTAGGAGAAGAATCAAAATGGGTGAAAAGTTGAAGAAACAGAGGCTCATTTACTTCAAAAATCCCAGCTTTATCCAATGCATTTTCAAGAATAGGTCCAGGAGGGATGGTGGGGTCACTGAGGAGGTTACATAGGGTGGTGAAAGTAGTGGGGCAGTAATTAGGGGTGGTGGGGTTTTGGGGTTGGGGTGAATTGAGGGGGGTGGTGGGTTGTTTGGGTGGGTGGTGCAGTTCAGGTGGTGGTAATGGCCATTTCATCAGGGGCTTTACTCGTGTTGATTTCAGCATTGAATGGGTTGAGAAGAGCTTCGAATTAGGGTTTTTCTGGGTAGTGGTGAGATGTGAGAGAAGAGAAGTTAGAGAGACAATGGAGCGGCGGATGTTTAGAACTTTCATTGCTCCACACTAAGTACACAATCTAAATAGTTCATAAATTAAAGCATTTGATGCATTTGTGTAACCACTGTTTCTGTGGTTGGATTTGTGTCGAGAAGAAGGAAAGAGTGAGGTAGTAACAATGGCGGATTGGGGTTTTTCTGGGGTTTAATTCAAATCTGTAATAAATAGTTTCATCTCGGAATTGCTAATACGCAATATTCTTACCTTATATTTAAAAGGGTTTAAAATGCCTCTAACTATTGAAAAATGTTTAAAAATATCATTCATTCATCTGTTAGGCTAAAAATATCCATGCATTCACTTTTTTAGTTCAGCTATGCCCTTTGAGCATTAAGTCAATGCTAAACTAAAAATAATTATTATTCTGTTTGTAAAACTTTAAAAAAAAGAATTAAAAAATATTTTCATTTTTTTGACTAATGCACCAATAGTCCACTGATTTAGTAAAGTCTTCTTGTTTTTTTCCAATTTTTACAAAAAATAATTCAATTTTTACAAAAAATATATTTTTTTCCAGTTTTTTAAAGCATTTTTTTTGTAGAAACCGAATTTTTCTTTTTGTAAAAACAGAAGAAAAAAATGTTTTATTCATTTTTCTAGAAATTGGAAAAAATATTTTCAACAAAATATTTTGGTTTTTTAATTTTTTCCCCAGTTTTTTAAAAGCATTTCATTTTATTTTCGTTTATCAGTTTTTTTAAAAAAGAAAAACTATTTTCGTTTTTAAAAAAATTGAAAAAGAAATGAAAAAAAAAACTATTTTTCAAAAACCGAAATATTTTGTTGAAAATATTTTTTTCAGTTTTTAAAAAACGAAAATATTTTATTGAAAACATTTTTTTCTGTTTTTACAATTTGTTTTTCTGTTTTTACAAAAGAAATGATTTAAAAAAAATGAAAAAAGTGAATTTTTTTTAATATTTTTGTAAAAACTGAATTGTTTTTTATAAAAACTAAAAAAAAAAAGAAGAATAAGAGTTTACTAAATTAGTGGACTATTGGTACATTAGTTTAAAAAACGAAAATATTTTGTAATTTTTTTTTAAAGTTTTACAAAAAGAATAATAATTATTTTTAATTTAGCATTGACTTAACGGTCAAAGGGCATAAGTGAACCAAAAAAGTGGATGAAGGGGTATTTTTAGCCAAATAGGTGGATGAAGAGTATTTTTAAACCTTTTCCAATAATAGTTTAGGGGCATTTTGAACCCTTTTCCGTTTATTATATCTCCCATAAAATAATATATAGATTGCGGGTGTGTTTGGTATATTTTTCACTTTTTTCATATTTGGTTAGCTTAAATATTTACTCATTATCTTGCAATTGGAGGAAAATATTTTCACAGAATGGAAAACATTATTCAAAACTCCTTCTCCACCTTCCCACCCTATTCCCACTCTCACCAACCAACCTCACACCTAACCCCACCCTACCCCTTTCTCCAAAAAGTTTTTTCTTCCAAATTCTATTTTTTTTTATTTTTCTGCACCACCTACCCCCACTCCCGCACAAAAAAAAAAATTGTTTACTTATTTTCAGTAATTTTCAAAATTTCTGCAACCCCCCCCCCCCCC
>ML255460.1:64952-91491 GCA_005239495.1 Nicotiana undulata
AAATTTTTTTTCTTTTTTAATAATTTTTCAAATTTTTTTACCCCCCCCCCCCCCCCCAACACACCCACACCACAAATTATTTTTGTAATCCAAATTTCTGTTTTTGTTTTTTGTTTTTTTGCACAAATATTTTTTTTTTGTATATTTTCAGTTTTAGTTTTTATTTATCGGTTTACAGGTTAGAAATTTTATAAGTTCCAAAGTTATGAGTTTAGATGTTTATGTGTTTAGAAGTTTACGAGTTTCAAAATTACAAAATTTCGGGTTGCAAAATTCGCGGTTTCGAAAGTTTAGCGGTTCAGAAGTTTATGAAATTTGTGGGTTCGGAAAGTTGTTGGTTCGAAATTTTATGACTTCATGTTTATTGTATATAAATTATTTATGAATACTCTTGAGAAGTTATTTTCCTTAATTTGCGTAGTGAACACCGAAAAATGAATAAGATTGCTACTTATTTTTCAAGAAAATATTTTCCGTTATACCAAACACTCCATGCGTCTAACATAATTGCCATCATATTTCAAAAAACTATCACCTATCGAACATTGTATCTAACATTTTGTTTGGATGGTTGTTATGTATTGTATCCTATTGTGTTGTTACTTTAAATAATTTTTGCTCTGGTTGTTACTTAATTTTATTGTACTGTATCGTAAAATCCATCTTATCTTTCCTAAGCCGAGGGTATTTAGAAAACAGGCTCTCTGCCTTCTTGAAGGTAGGTGTAAGGTCTGCGTACTTACTACCATCCACAAACTCCACTTGTAGCATTACACTAGGTCTATTATTGTTGTTGTGTTGTATCGTAAAATCTGTCATATCGAAAAGTGACACTTTATGTAACGATGGATTAGGTGTAGTGACACTTAATGTATCGTTACCTTAATTTTTTCTCATTTTGCCTTTCCTTATTATAAAATAAGCATATTTTATCGCTTACCCTACTTTTTTATATAATAATTTTTTCCCGTCCCCAATTTTTTCTTAATAATGTTGGAAGTTTATTTTTCGTTATAACGACCCGACCGGTTGTTTTGAGCATTTGCACTTCGCTCGGTATTTTGAGGGCATGAGTAGCTCCGTATGAAGTATTATGACTTATGTGGACCGTCGATTTTGGTTTTCAGGTTATTCAGAATTGATTTAGAAGAATGATTCTCAGCTAGAAGCTTCAACTTGGAAAAGTTTGACCAAGTTTGACTTTTTGAGAATTTGACCCCGGAACAGATTTTTGATGGTTCCGTTAGGTCCGGATAGTGATTTTGGACTAGGGCGTATGCCCGAATTTGCATTTGGATGTTAGAAGGTTTCAACACTAATTGGCGAAAATTTAGAAATTTGAAGGCTTGGAAAGTTCATAAGTTTGACCGGAAGTTGACTTTGAAGATATCATATTCAGATTGTGGTTCTGGGAGTTGGAATAACTTCGTTATGTCATTTGGTACTTGTGTGCGAATTTTGAGTTCATTCGGGGATGCTTTGATATGTTCGGCGCATGTTTTGGAAATTTGAAAGTTCAAAGTTCATTGGGTTCGAATTGAGGTGTGATTCGTCGCTTTGATGTTGTTATGTGTGTTTTGAGGCCTCGAGTAGGTCCGTGTTATGTTATGTAACTAGTAGTTATGATTAGACGGGGTCCCGAGGGGCTTGGGCGTGCTTCAGATTGATTTCAGATCATTTCTACTGGTTCTGGTGTTACGCACCTGCGATTGGTATGGCGCAGGTGCGATTCAAGGTTCGATATTTTATGATCGGGATTGGTTTCTTTAGCATTGTTCGATGTATTTGAGTTGTTGTTGGTCAGTTTCGAGCCGTTTGGAGGCCGGAACGCGCGGTATGGCATCTTTGGAGCATCACTTGACTTGCTCGGTATGGGTATTGGCTCATTCGAGGTAAGAAACTCTTCTAAACTTAGTGATGAGGGTATGAAACCCCGCAATACGTGTTATGTGATTGATATTGGGGTGACGCACATGCTAGGTGACGGGCGTGTGGGCGTGCACCCTATGAATTGGGACTCTGAGGTTCCCATGACACTGTATAGTGGCCCTACCTTGTTGTTATATGTGTCTCCACCATGTGATATAGTAGTTGAACTGACAATCATGCTAGATGTCATGCTTAGACTTATGACCGATACTGTCTGGGCCCACTGAGGTCATTTCTATTGTGGGAGTTATATGCTTTCATTGTTTTACATACTCAGTCATACGCACTCATATGCATATCATATTTCAGTCTCTGTTGTTATTCATTGATACATCACACCATCATATTCGGGCTGGTTTTATGACATTGTCAGCCCGAGAAAGAGAGAGATTGGAGAGCTTGATGACTGAGTGAGGCTGAGAGCCTGATTATGAGTGACAGTTATTGTAACACTCCTCAAATTTATAAAAGTTTTGAGACATGCTAATTATAGAATTACATTATTATATATATATATATATATATATATATATATATATACACACTTAAATAATTGGATATACAATTAGAAAAATATTAATAATTTTAATATTAATAATTATTAAAAGTGAATATTATTAATTATTAGTTAAGCGAAAGAAAAAAGAAGCAATAAAAAAAATGGGGGGACAAACCTAAAAGCCCATAAAGGGATGTTGGAACAAAAGGATTGAAATCCTTTATACGAAAAAAGCAAAGAAACCTTATGTTCCTTCGCACAAACAGAACCACAAAACAGAGACAGTAAAATCCAGCGAATTATTTCACGCAAACAACACGAAAATTCTAGGCCTCTTTACAAATAACTAGTTCTTGAACACATGTATGTAAAATTTCCTATTCTTAACTATCTTATAGTATAAGAATTGTATAGTAATTCCCTTCTTTCTCTGTATCAACAGTAAATCCCATGTTTAGGTGTGAAATTGTAAAATTAATTAAAATGTATTGGTTGTTGTAGAATTGATTGTTTCACAGGTATAAATTGGACTGGGGCCTACGTATTGGCTCGAGAAGTTTGAGGTGAGTTGATATAACTCTTTACTAAAGTGGTTTAACTCACAAAAGCATACATACAAGGTGTTTGATGAATTGCTTAAAAGAATTTATATGTACTTAATTGGGGCGAGTAAACACCTATTAGCTTAGAATTATTTTCTAGCTAAAGTTTAGATGATTATTTTGATATATGTGCATAAATTTTCAGATTTCTGTGTTATTCTTATATGCCATTTTCATGTTGAAAATTCATGAAGAAGCAAGAATCTTTAGAAATAATTTTGAATGTTTATTTCATTCTTATGTCATATCTTACCTTTAAGGATTTCGGAATAAGTATGTTTGAAAGATTTAGACTTGAAAAGTCACAAGAACAAGTTTTAGAAAGAAAAGATTTTTGTGAGTATCCTTTATTATGAGAAGGGGTCATCGTCCAGGCCGAGGGTCCTGACCAAGGCGTTGACTTCCCGAAACTACTTGTGCCAAAGTAGGGAGCACACGAGCCGAGGGTCTCGTTGCTGAGAATTTACTTAGCCATGCTAAGGTATGATACATGAGCGCTGAGAACCATGAAGCGAGTGACGCCTCGTGAATTGAGCCTATTCGATCAGGTTGGGATCGAACTCGTGCCGCTCACACGGTGACTAAGACAGAAATAGGTCAGGATAGTTGGAACTCCCAAAGTATAAAGAGAAGTATCTTTTTTGAAAAATAAAAGAATTTCTTTTAGAATATTCATAAACTGATATTATGCAATTATTTTAGAATTGTTCTTAGAAGCTGTATGTTTTCTATGCATTTAGATCTTTGCTCGTAATGTGTATTGTATTAAAGTTTCGTCCCCTGTCGTTGAGACTCACTGAGTACAATGGATGGTACTGACGTTCTCTTTTGGGAACCTACGTTGGTCTGCGGTACAACGTAGGAACCAATTTTGCAAGCGAGCAAGCTACAATTTAGTACTTCCCTCCCTTCCAGTTCTATTGGTGAGCTTCGCTTTTGTTCGTGGAGTATTTCTTAGAGTTATCTTTAGTTAGCTATTTCTTTGTTTACTTAGAGAACTGGCCAGGAAATCTCATGTCCTGAGCAGTGCGTCAGTTTATCAGTAGAGGATTCATAGACACAGTCGGTGGGTTAAGATTCAGATGTTTTTGATAATAACTTAGCAGTATTTCATTGTTTTCTACGAATAAAGTTTTGGAGTTGGTTTATTTTAGATATTTAAATTAATTAAAAGTGTTTGGTTATAGTATTGCCTTATTGCATATAAAGTTTGAAGTTATAATAGATTTGATAAGCGCATATGGTTCTCTCGGTCATGTTTAGTGATCGGGAGCCGGTCCCGGCTTGTTTAGAAAATGGGTCGTGACAAACTTGGTATCAGATCCTCGGGTTTATGGAGTCCTAGAGGTCTATGAAGCCGTGTTAGTAGAGTCGTGGTTATGGGTATGAAGCGGGTCATACTTATAAACAGGAGGCTACAAGCATTTAGGAAAAGTCTCATTTTCTCTCTCTCATACTTTAGATCGTGCAGTAGATCCTACCTCTAAGAAATTATCTAATGTATTCATTTCTCCAAAAATCGCAGAAATGGCTCGTACTCGCAACTCTGACACCGACACTCATGATGTTTCTCAAGAAACTATTTCTACTATTGTGGCTCAAGACAGAACAAAAAGGGCTTCAACTCAAAAAAGGAAGGGTAAATCCACAAAGAGGGTTCAAGTACCCCGAGTTGAAGAGGAAGAGGGGGTGGAGCATGATGATCCAATACCTCAGGATCCAGTGCCGCCCCCAACAGCAGCCCCGGCTCAGACAACTATATCTCCAGAGGTGGGTCAGATGTTTAATGCAGTCAACAACGCTATGGAGATGTTTAAAGCCTTAATGGCGAACCAGAACGAGAGAAGAGATGAGATTCCACCTCAATCAAATAGACAAAACAATTCTGAGTCCTCAAGAGTGAATGAATTCTTGAAGTTGAGTCCTCCAGTGTTCCATGGGTCTATAGTTGATGAAGATCCAATGTTGTGGTTGGAGGGTGTCAAGAAAGCCCTCCGAGCGATGAAAGCATTTGATGATGAAGTTGTGGAGTTGGCTGCTTACCAACTTAGTGATGTGGCTGGCGCTTGGTTTGAGATGTGGGAAAAAGAAAGAGATGAAGATGATGGTCCGCCTACTTGGGAAGAATTTGAAGAGGCCTTCATGGCTAACTTTATACCGGAAGAGGATAGGGAAGCTAAGGCTACAGAGTTCGAACAACTCAAGCAAGGGAATAAAAGTGTACAAGAGTACGACATGGAATTCATAAGGTTAGCTAAGCATGCTCCTCAAATGGTTAAGACAGAAAAAGCAAAGATTCGCAGGTTTGTCGGCGGTTTAGCTTACCACATTAAGGATACGACATCAGCTGCAACGGTAGGGATGGCAACCTTCTCCTCTGTTGTGGGATTCTCCAAGCACTTATAAAAAGACAGACAACAAAGGAGAGAAGAAAAAGAGCATAACAAGAAAGCTCGGACAACGGGCAGGTTTAATGGTACATCCAGCGGAGGCAGAAGAGATTCCTCTAATAAGGGGTCATTAGCACAAGCTCAGTTCAATCATCAGTCAGGTGGTGTCTCTTCCTTCAGACGTACTCCGAGTTATGGAAACTAGTATCGCCAGCATCAGAATTTTAGGACATCATCCTCACATAGCCAAAGTCATGCTGAGCAACATTCAAACCAACAAGGTCTTTGTGAAACCTGTAAGCGGCAACATTCAGGTCAGTGCAAGCTCGGGTTTCATGGTTGCTATCATTGTGGAGACATTGGTCATATAAAGGCCAACTGCCCAAAGTTGCGACGTAATTTTGGTGGTGGATCAACTCGTCCTTCTAGTTCCTCAGCTACTGCAGTTGCACCACCTCAGGCCCGTGGTTCTCATGATCAAACCGGGCATGGGGCAGGCAGAGATGCAGATCGAGTTACTCAGGGAGGGGGACAACCCCGTTTGTTTGCTACACTTGATCGTCAGAGTGCAGAGGCATCTGCAGAAGTTATTACAGGTATACTTTTAGTCTGCTCACATAATGCTTATGCCATAATGGATCCAAGTTCAACGTTTTCATAATTGACTCCATACTTTGCAATTAACCTCGGGCTAGAACCTGAACAACTTAGTGAGCCATTCCTAGTATCTACTCCAGTTGGCGAGTCAGTGAAAGTTACAAGAGTCTATAGAGGTTGTATAGTTTCAGTCCAAGGTCGCAACACCAAGGACGATCTCATAGAATTAGAAATGGTGGATTTCAATGTGATCATGGGTATGGATTCGTTGTCTTCCTGCTATGCCATGTTAGATTGTCATGCCAAGATAGTCAGGTTCCAATTCCCAAATGAAGAAGTCTTAGAGTGGAAGGGTAGTTCAACATCGCTTGTAGGTAAGTCTATTTCTTACCTTAAGGCACAACGAATGATCGGTAAGGGGTGTCTTGCCTATTTGGCTCACATCATTAATCCAGAATCAGAACCACCAGCTCTTCAGTCTGTGCCAGTTGTTAGAGAATTTCCAGAAGTTTTCCCAGATGACCTTCCCGGACTTCCTCTTGAAAGAATCATAGACTTTGGCATTGATCTCATGCCAGGCACTCAACCAATATCTATACCTCCTTATAGGATGGCTACAGCATAACTTAATAAGTTGAGAGAACAATTGAAAGACCTTCTTGACAAGGGCTTCATCAGGCCGAGTGTTTCACCGTGGGGTGCCCCGGTCCTGTTTGTCAAGAAGAAAGACGGGTCTCTCAGAATGTGCATCGACTATCGGCAGTTGAATAAAGTTACCATTAAGAACAAGTACCCACTGCCAAGAATTGATGATTTATTTGACCAACTTCAGGGTGCAAAGTACTTTTCAAAGATAGCCTTGAGGTCGAGGTACCATCAGTTGAGAATTAGAGAAGAAGATATATCTAAAATAGCCTTTAGAACTCGCTACGGGCACTATGAATTTCTAGTAATGTCCTTCGGATTGACAATGCTCCAGCTGTATTCATGGACCTCATGAACAGAGTTTTCAATCCATCCCTTGATACCTTTATTATCGTGTTTATAGACGATATTTTGGTATACTCTAAGAGCAAGGATGAGCATGTCGAACACCTCAGGATAGCCTTTCAGACCTTGAAGAAGAATGAACTTTATGCCAAATTTTCAAAATGTGAGTTCTGGTTGCAGTCAGTGGCATTCTTAGACCAAGTGGTATCTAGTAAAGGCATAAAAGTAGATCCTCAGAAGACAGAAGCAGTCAAGAACTGGCGTAGGCAGACAACGCCAACCGAAATCAGGAGTTTCTTGGGGTTAGCTGGCTACTATAGAAGGTTTGTAGAGGGGTTTTCCTCACCTGCAGCTCCATTAACTAAGTTGACTCAGAAAGCAGTTAAGTTCCAGTGGTCAGACGCTTGTGAGCAGAGTCTTCAAGAGTTAAAGAAGAGGTTGACCACTGCACCTGTGTTAACCTTGCCGACAGGTTCGGGTGGGTTCACAGTGTATTCTGATGCCTCTAGAGTGGGTCTCGGTTGTGTTCTTATGCAAAATGGAAAAGTTATTGCTTATGCTTCCAAGCAGTTAAAGAATCATGAAAAGAAATACCCCACACACGACTTGGAGCTTGCAACAGTGGTGTTTGCATTAAAGATATGGCGGCACTACCTTTATGGCGAGGCTTCTGAAGTGTTTACAGATCACAAAAGCCTCCAGTACATTTTCAAGAAAAAAGAATTAAATTTGAGACAAAGAAGGTGGCTCGAGCTATTGAAGGATTATGACATCAATATTCTTTATCACCCGGGCAAAGTTAATGCAGTAGCATATGCACTTAGTAGGAAGTCAATGGGTGTCTTGGCCCATTTTGCAGTACAAAGGCGAACTTTGGGTCGAGAAATTCAAAATTTGGCAAATGATGGAATTAGATTGGATGAGACCGAAGAAGGAGGTATAACTGCTTATGCCTTCGCGCAATCCTCTCTAGTTGCGCATGTTAAGGCTAAGCAAGACGAAGATCCGTACTTAGTGAAGTTAAAAAAAGGATTTAGAAACAAAGAAATCACTGCTTTCACTCTAGGAAGTGACAGAGTTTTGAAGTTGAATGATCGGTTATGTGTGCCTGATGTAGATGGTCTTAGGAAGGCCATAATGGAAGAAGCTCACAGTTCGAGGTACTCTATCCACCCAGGTGCTACCAAAATGTATCTGGACTTGAAAGAGTTGTATTGGTGGAAAGGCATGAAGAAGCAAGTAGTAGATCATGTGGCTAAATGTTTGAATTGTCAGCAAGTCAAAGCCGAGCATCAGAGACCTGGTGGCCTAGATCAAGATATAGAGATACCAAAGTGGAAGTGGGAGATGATTAATATGGATTTTGTAGTAGGTCTACCTCGCACATACCGTAAGCATGATTCAATTTGGGTTATTGTAGACCGACTGAAAAACTCCGCGCATTTCCTACCAGTAAAGACGATAGATTCTGCAGAGCAGTATGCGCAGTTGTACATCAAAGAAATAGTTCGATTGCATGGTACTCCAGTTTCAATCATATCTGATAGAGGCCCTCAGTTCACGGCGCATTTTTGACAAGCATTTCAGAAAAGATTAGGTACCAAGGTCAATTTGAGCACCGCTTTCCATCCACAGACCAATGTCCAGGCAGAAAGGACCATTCAGACTCTCAAAGATATGCTGCGAGCGTGTTATAGATTTTGGAGGTAATTGGGGTGAGCACTTGCCACTTATAGAATTTTCTTACAATAACAGCTAACATGCTAGCATCGGTATGGCTCCTTATGAAGCGTTGTATGGGCGAAGATGTAGGTCTCCAGTGGGTTGGTTTGAACTAGCAGATGTGCCGTTTATTGGTCCAGAGTTTGTTTGTGAGGCCTTAGAGAAAGTTCAGCTAATTAGTAAAAGACTGAAAGCGGCTCAGAGTCGTCAAAAGTCCTACCCAGACAAGAGGCATCGTGACTTAGAGTTCATGGTTGGTGACAAGGTGTTTTTGAAAGTTTCACCAATGAAAGGAGTTATGAGGTTTGGTAAGAAGGGGAAACTTAACCCTAGATTTATCGGACCTTATGAAATTCTAGAAAAGAAAGAAAACGTGGCTTATGAGCTAGCGCTGCCCGTTGAGTTTTCCTCTGTTCATCCTGTCTTTCATGTGTCTATGCTTAGAAAGTACATTCATGATGAGTCACATATAATACCTGCTGATACCGTAGAAATTAAAGAAGGCTTGACTTATGAAGAGGTGCCTATAGAAATTCTCGATAGGCAAGTAAGAAAGTTAAGAATAAAAGATATAGCATCGGTAAAAGTTTTGTAGAGTAATCATGATTCAAAAGAGGCAACGTCGGAGGTCGAGGAAGATATGAGAGAGAAATATCCATATTTATTTGAGAAAAAAGGTATGTGAACCTAGGTTTGGTTGGACATTTATATTTTATTTATTAAATACAAGTTAACATGTGTTTATGTCCTTGCTAGATTATACTTAGTTGTTGAATTAATTTAGTTTTTGTCAGAGTATATTTAGTTATCAACAATTTAGTGCCATGCCAGAATACAGTTAACTCATAAAAGTGATTTACTTTTGCTAATGTCGTGCTTTAGATTCTTGTTGGTTATTGTGGCACCTCCTTGCCGGAATGTGAGTAATTAATTTATGAGTTGTGTATAGTGTCTATGAATGACCCGTTATGGTATATTTGGTTGTTGTTGGTGTAGTTGTGGTAATTGTGACAGGGATATTTTTTTGGATAGTCCAATTTACAAGGGAAACTCTGCTGAAATTTTTGAAAATTTAGGGAGTTTAGCCAAATTTTTGAGTACCTTGGAAGAGTCAGTAGTGCTAAGAAAATTTAAGAGGTTCAAGGACCTAAGAAATGATTGTTAGCTTAAGAATAAGGCCCTAGAAACATTCGAGGACGAATGTTTTTAAGGAGAGAAGATTGTAACACTCCTCAAATTTATAAAAGTTTCGAGACACGCTAATTATAGAATTAAATTATTATAATTTTTTTATCTTGCCTATAGTGAATATATATATATATATATATATATATAAACACACACACACACACTCAAATAATTGGATATACAATTAGGGAAATATTAATAATTTTAATATTATTAATTATTAAAAGTGAGTATTATTAATTATTAGTTAAGTGAAAAAAAAGCAATAAAAAAAAGGGGACAAATCTAAAAGCCCATAAAGGGCCGTTGGAACCAAAAGGATTGAAATCCTTTATACGAAAAAAAAAGCAAAGAAACCTTCTGTTCCTTCGCACGAACAGAACCAGGAAACAGAGGCAACAAAATCCAGTGAATTGTTTCACGCAAACAACACGAAAATTCTAGGCTTCTTTACAAATAATTAGTTCTTGAACACAACTATGTAAAATTTCCTATTCTTAACTATCCTACAGTATACGAATTGTATAGTAATTCCCTTCTCTTTCTGTATCAACAGTAAATCCCATGTTTAGGTGTGAAATTTTAAAATTAATTAAAATGCATTGGTTGTTGTAGAATCGATTGTTTCACAGGTATAAATTGGACTGGGGCCTACGTATTGGCTCGAGAAGTTTTGAGGTGAGTTGATATAACCCTTTACTAAAGTGGTTTAACTCACAAAAGCATGCATACAAGGTGTTTGATGAATTGCTTAAAAGAATTTATATGTACTTAATTGGGGAGAGTAAACACCTATTAGCTTAGAATTATTTTCTAGCTAAAGTTTAGATGATTACTTTGATATATGTGCATAAATTTTCAGATTTCTGTGTTATTCTTATATGCCATTTTCATGTTAAAAATTCATGAAGAAGCAAGGATCTTTAGAAATAATTTTGAATGTTTATTTCATTCTTATGGCATACCTTACCTTTAAGGATTCCGGAATAAGTATGTTTGAAAGATTTAGACTTGAAAAGTCACAAGAACAAGTTTTAGAAAGAAAATATTTTTGGGAGTATCCTTTATTCTGAGAAGGGGTCATCTCCAGGCCAAGGGTCTTGACCAAGGCGTTGACTTCCTGAAACTACTTGTGCCAAAGTAGGGAGCACACGAGCCGAGGGTCTCGTTGCTGAGAATTTACTTAGACATGCTAAGGTATGATACATGAGCGTTGAGAACCATGAAGCGAGTGGCACCTCGTGAATTGGGCCTATTCGATCAAGTTTGGATCGAACCTGTGCCGATCACACAATGACTAAGACAGAAATAGGTCAGGATAGTTGGAACTCCCAAAGTATAAAGAGAAGTATATTTTTTGAAAAATAAAAGAATTTCTTTTAGAATATTCATAAACTGCTATTATGCAATTATTTTAGAAGTTTTCTTAGAAGCTGTATGTTTTCTATGCATTTAGATTCTTTGCTCGTAATGTGTATTGTATTAAAGTTCCGTCCCCTGTCGTTGAGACTCACTGAGTACAATGGATGGTACTGACGTTCTCTTTTGGGAACCTACGTTGGTCTGCGGTACAATATAGTAACCGATTTTGCAAGCGAGTAAGCTACAGTTTAGGACTTCCCTCCCTTCCAGTGCTATTGGTGAGCTCCGCGTTTGTTCGTGGAGTATTCCTTAGAGTTATCCTTAGTTAGCTATTTTTTTGTTTACTTAGAGAACTGGCCAGGAAATCTCATGTCCTGAGCAGTGCGTCCGTTTAACAGTAGAGGATTCATAGACACAATTGGTGGGTTAAGATTAAGATATTTTTGATAATAACTTAGCAGTATTTCATTGTTTTCTACGAATAAAGTTTTGGAGTTGGTTTATTTTAGATATTTAAATTAATTAAAAGTGTTTGGTTATAGTATTGCCTTATTGCATATAAAGTTTAAAGTTATAATAGATTTGATAAGCGCAGATGGTTCGCTCGGTCATGTTTAGTGATCGGGTGTCAGTCCCGGCTTGTTTAGAAAATGGGTCGTGACAATTATGGGATCCGATTGCACGCCGCAATATGTTATATTGATTTATGCCTGGATTGGCTTATGATAGCGCTTGGGCTGTAGGAGCCCCTCCAGCGCTTGTACACACCCTCAGTGAGCGCGAATGATATTATTGAGGGATGGATTTCCTGGACATGGATTTGTCCGAAACACTTGATATTTGGAGATGGATTTCTCCACAGGGTTGGATTGCCCTTTTTCCTCGGTACTGGATGACTTATAGTTAGTGTTGTATATGTTCCGGGATGGATTTTTCTGGGTTGTATGGTCCACATACAGTACCAAGTGGTTGAGCATGATGAGTGGAAAGTGTGAGACAACGGGATTGAGTACTCTGAGAGTATGGGTACATGATTCATCTCTGAGATACACGGCATTGGCATGCACACATGACATACATGCATAGAGATGCATTTTCTCATGTTGTACGGTATCACATCATTCATGGCTTTTTACACACATTGATATGTGGGCATAAAGAGGTATTTTTACACTTGTTATTTGGAAAGAAAATGGAACTTCTTACTTATTGTTGAATTCGGGAAAAATTACAGTTTTCAAACTATCTCGTATGTTACGACGATTTCGGTAATGGATTAGAGTTTTCACTAATATTCTTGAAAAGTGGAACTATTTTCGGAAAACTGTGAAAAGACTGAGCATTTTTATCTCTGAGTTACCTTCTTATTTATATGTTTTACGTTGTTATGAACTGCTACTGGTTATTGGTGTTGGACCCGACCTATGTTCCAGCTCGTCATTGCTTTCAACCTAAGGTTAGGTTTGTTACTTACTCAGTATATGTGGTCGGTTATACTGATACTACACTTCTGCACATTGCGTGCAGATGTTGGCTGCAATTGTTGCTGTGCTCGAGGGTTGCTGGATTTGAAGATGTACCCGCGTCCATGTTGTAGCTGCCTCTGTTGTTCGGGGTAGCCTTAGATTTTACTGTGCTGTTTATGTACTTTTCAAACATACTATGTATTTATTTCATTTTCGCTTTGTAAACTCTACTCTTAGAAGCTAATGATTTGTACTACCAGTCCTTGAGAAATATAATAGATCCAGATAATGTATTTTGTTTAATTGACTTGTTAACGTGATTGAGATTGGATAGTTATTAGTTTGCTTACCTAGTGGGTTGGGTTATGTGCCATCACAACTAGTGGATTTTGGGTCGTGACATTCATATTGTTGGTGCATGACATCATAAAACGACGACAAATAATACAATCTATTCAAATATTATGTCTATCAAACAATACAATATAATATAGTACAATACAATGCAATACATTATCAAACGGCTAAGTACCAACCATCCAAACAAACTGTAATAGTGATGAGCCGATTATTTTTCTTATGCAACCAACCAAGTTCTATATTTATATTGGTATTTCACTTTTGAACTACATTTCGATTTAAAATCATGAGAAATTGAACTTGAAAAAGTCAAACTATGTCTGTCATATAAGATGGGGAGGGGACTATAATTTAACCATCCTTCTTGTATAACACAAATCCTTGTGTGGATTCAAATCTGCTTCTTTATCCCAGCATTTTTGTAACAAATTAATTTTCAATAACCTCTCTAGTAAAAAAATGTGTGTCGTCAATAGAGAGGTAAAAGAGATGAAAAACAATACTGTAATTCTTATTATATACAAATTCATATGGAGTAAGTAGTACAGAAATTTGATCCATCTATATAAAATTGAATGTCACAGAAATTCATGAGAAATATGTGTATTGTTGATGTAGTTGCATCTTTATTCTCTTTAAGCTGATCAATGAATCAAAACTGAGATAAGAACCCTGCAACATAATACAATGTATGTTATCTCTTTCTTAAATTAATAATTGTAAAATTACCAGTTTTTTTAGCTAATATCAAATTCAAAATTTAAATAAAGTCGGGCTACCACTTAATATGTACATGTTCATTAAATCTTTTGCACACACACATACTTGTATACACACAAACCATGAGTTCAAGGTAGTGAGAGTGCACGTGCATCAACTGCTTATATGTTTGATTCGCCTCTATCTTAGGCAATATTGTCACACTCTACTTAAAGTGACACATCACATTTTTCTTTTTATCTTTTTTTTTCGTCTTTCTTTCAGTATGCATGGATCATCCATAGTCGCTTTCAGATTACATGATATATGATTTAGATTGAAACATATGAAATATATGCAGGAGTATGCAACACGGATATACATACCTCAAGCGGTGTCACGAGACAACTCTTCATTGGAAAATTTTACTAGATTTAATGTTAAATAATAAGCGAAATGAAAAATATTAGATGTAAATATAAAACATGATATTAACTGTCATTATAGTAATTTATTTATTTGTTAACTTGTTCAAATATTGACACCACTTACGAAAAATCCGTATGAAACATCACATAATGAAGGCAAGGCAAGAATTTAAGAGCACAAATTAAAATTCTTTTGATGAAATCATATTACCTTCATCTTCGTTGGAAGTTGAAGCATTTGATAGTAAAAGCAAAGGTTACTGCAAATAGTATACAGAAACCAACCACAGCAACAGCAGCAATGCCTAAAAAATCATGCCTATATCCAAACTGTTCTTTAATGAATCTTTTTATTGGTAATGTATGAACACTATCAGCAAGCCTAAGATGTTCATTTACTTCTCCATATTGTGATGTTAAAAGTCCATATAAACTCCAGGCTACTGGATTAGCCCAATAATACCATCTCCACCAAATAGGAATTCTCTGCAAATTAAGAGAAAAAAAACTAAACTATGTTAGTAAGTATATCAAATCCAAGTTTTTGTGAATTTCTCGTTTATTGACGAAGGGGAGCCTTGGCGTAACTGGTAAAGTTGCTGCCATGTGACCAGGTGGTCACGGGTTCGAGCCGTGGAAACAACCTCTTGCAGAAATGACAACTGCTAACAAACATTTGTGTTCATGATGAAAGAGAACATAATATTACCATTCGAGAAATCATGAAGCCGCTGAACAAATTCCACATCATATAGAATGGTGCAGCAAGAATTGCAGCAATATTATGGTTTGGAGAGACTGAAGTTGTCATCATTCCAAAGAAAGTGAAGTATAGTAGTGTGAAGTACATGAAGTATATGTACCAAACAAACTTCCATACGTTCCACTCGAAAGATGCCATGAAGTAGAATATGGTACTATATATTAGTGTCTGTATGAAAACATATGGAAATTCAATTGTCACCTGCAAAAAACAGTAAGGTCCAATTTAGCTAATAAGCAACCACTTTGTTCATTCGCGGACCAAGTCTTTCATCCGACGAGTCATATGAAAAAACACATGAACAATATCAACATTCCATGCCTGTGCAAATGCAAAGGGTAGAGCTGAGTACATCCCTGCTGCTCTTTCTCGATATGAGACGAATCTTTCAACATATACAACAGGTTGGACAGAGGACGCGTTCGTGATTCCAATAAAAAGAACTGCTGCATACATGGATCCCATAGCATTTAATATGTCCTGCTGTGTACTCCTGTGGTGAAAATGTTGACAACAGTTGCTAACTTGTATATCAAAATGTGTCATAATAAGATCAAAATGAGGGAACATATTTATATCATTTTAAATGGTGAAGACAAAGTTTCAAGAAAGAAACCTCTTAGAACCAAACTTCCAGCAAATACTACCAAACATCAATGAGATTATGACCGTGTAGAAGAAGCGGACAGCAGTATACTGCGGATTTCGCCAGTAGGACAGGTTTTGCTTCCAAAGACATGCAAGAAACTGTCCAAAAAAGGACTGACAGTACTTGCTTGGGAAATTTACTTCAACTGAATTTTCTTCTGGTTTGCTTAAACTTTCAGCCATTTCCTCATTTTGCCTGAAATATGACCGAAACTAAGGTTAATTACAAAAAGCAAAAATCAGATATTTTCTTAGTCTCACACACACATCTACCTATATAAGGTTGATTTTCGATAAATGTCTGCAAAATCTATGCCGAGGCGATTTTCTTCCGCTGGAGAAGTGACTTCAAGAACCCAAGCAGCAGGGTTCTGTCCGGACTTAATTTTGTGAACTCCTTGAATGGCCTAGCAAAATTTGAACGTGATTATTTATTATGCAATTTTAAGGCATAGCAAGCTATGGATTGATGAGTTAAGGAGCAAAGGCTCAACCTAGTGTACTAGGCATCCCGTATTCACGCAGGGTTCGGGGAAGGGTCGCAGCTCAAGGGTATAATATAGGCAGCCTACCCTGATGCAAGCATCAGGGGTTGATTCCACGGCTCGAACCCGTGACCTATAGGTCACACGGAGACAACTTTACCGCTCTCCTTAAGGAATTGATGAGTTAAGGGATACCTCAAAATACTGAACAAGCTTGCATGATCTGTTCCCAAGTGAACCAGCATAAATGAGCTCTCCACCTCTTTTCATGAGCAAAAGCTGAATACCACATAAAATCATGTCTTACTTTCAGAAGCTAAAGGTAATAATCATATCTTTAAGTTTATTATTCATCATACTAAGATGAAAACATAGGTGACTGGTATATAACTGCTAGAGCTGTAACTACTGTAGTGTGAACTTCAAGATTAGATGTGCATTGAGCAAGATTTAAGATGAAAACCTCGTCAAAAGATTCGAAGATATCTATACTAGGCTGATGGATGGTGCAGACGATTGTTCTTCCAGTGTCGACAATGTTTCTCACTGTTCTCATTACAATGGCTGCAGACCGGGCATCTAGTCCTGAAGTAGGTTCATCCATAAATACTATTGAAGGATTGGCTACAAGCTCAACTGCAATCGTCAACCTTTTCCTTTGCTCTGTTGACAATCCATCTACCCCAGGTAGGCCAACTAAAGCTCGACGTAATGAAGTTAGTTCCACTAGCTCCTCAACCTCTTCAACAAAAGCCTGCAAAATTGGTCCTTCCTCAGGTTCTGTATGTACAAATTGTGAAACGATCACAAGTTCAACGAACTAATAGCGATTACCTTTTGCGTTTTTAGATCAACCTGAGAAGATAACCTGAGCCAAGCGGAAAACAGTAGTGACTCATGGATAGTTAAGCAAGGGGAATGAACATCATTCTGTTCACAATATCCAGATACCCTTGCAAAAGTTTCTTGCTTTTTAGGGTGTCCGGAAATATAGATATTTCCTACTATATGTCCACCAGTTTTCCTACCAGCTAAAACATCCATTAGTGTAGTTTTACCAGCACCACTAACACCAACTAATGCAGTAAGCACACCCGGTCTAAATGCACCGGTAACATTGACTAGTAACTGCAATTTATCTCCGGCTAGACCTTGTTGCTTAAGTTCCTGAAGAAAAAATTCAGACAATGATAAGGGATTTGTTATGGAGCAATTGCATTAAATTGCTACTAGAATTAAACTTCAGTTTGTTTACCATTGGGACGTCAACGTAGTAACTGATGTCTCTAAAACACATGGAAAGTGGCCGAAAAGGAAGAACCATGCCTCTTCGTTTCTTCTGCTCCCTTCCTGCCGGGAGACCAGAAATCATGAATTTTTCATTGACAAAAAAGAAAACTTTGAAACTTAGAATGCTGTAACAGACCAGTGAATGAGTGTGTGTGGTTCAAAAACTCTCCAAATGGAATAATGTTATATTGACTCTCTTGTTCTTTGTCCTTGTTCTGGATCTTTCTCTTTGAGACAACTGCTTGCTGATTCCCTAATGCTGCAGAAAGTTGTAAAAACATGATAAGTTTCCTTTACTGTTAGCAGTGTGGCTATAGTTACACTTTACATTACAGGTACATCAGTTCAAACATCTTTCATTTGCTCAATTCTTTGCAACAGCTAGAGTTTCTCTCTAAATGCGTCATAATAAAAGACTTGTAGAACCAGAATATAGCTATGCAAGATGATCGTATGGAGGATTTTTGAAGAGAACTTACGGTTAAGGTAAGTAAGAAATATCGTGAATAGGATGTTGAACAATATCGTATACCCAATCAATGCACCAATACCGATCCAATACCAATAGTCCTCTGGAAACAAACTGCGAACCTTCAATAACATCTGACCCAGAGGCATGTCCCCAAATCTCTGCCAGTTCAAAAAGCAAAGGTAAATCTATGTCCAATAATAGTACTTATTACTAAATGAGCAACATTAGTCGATAGTAGTCCAAACATATTTTTGTGTGAAGCATCAACCGAGTGCTGTGGCACTTTTTTAGTAGTCATTTCTTAGTGAAAATGGATTTTACAAGTTAACTAGAAGGCCTTCGACACCATGTGAAGAGAACTATTTGTTTATGCTAAGAAATCAGCTCACTTGAACAGCCTTCTGGTCTTTGTTTATAAGCTTATAGATTGAATTTTTGACTGGCAAACAAAAAGATCAAAAAAGAAAAATAGGACGATGGATAAACGTATAGATGCTTGTACCTTATCCCAAGAATGGCCACGGAACTCATTTACTGAAGCTGCATTCTGGGCATACATCAAAGGCGAAAACCAGTAACCCCAGATCCACCAACTTGGGATGCTATCTATAACAATGTCGAAAGTTCAACCACAAATTAGTTAAATTAAAGCCATTTTTGCTCAAGGTGAAGTAACTAAATCATAGATTAAGCGAAATAGAGTATGTAAATGACCTCTTGAAAGAACAAATCCTCCGAGCGCCATGACAACCAACATTGCAAAAGATCCAAAAGTATTAGCAACTATCATATTTCTGCCTAGTGCTGCCATCAAACGGAAGAGACCTATTGACATCTGATGCAATGAAAGGTACAACAAAAACTGGCGGAGGCACCTGAAACAATTATATAAAATAAGTCCTAACTCTATCAAACACGGTGATAAGTTAATACAGAATCTAAAACAAAAGGAAAAAATCGACAAAGATATAAAACGATACCTAGTTATTTGAGGATCAAAGCCAACCACATAGTATGTAGCTGCAACCCAAATAAAGGACTCTAAAATTGATGTGGGGATACTCAAAATCCAAGACGGTAGAGTATATGTCCAACAGGGGTAAAAGCGCAAATCCCTCTGCTTGTACAGAACGGGAAGCTTGGCGATCAGCATAGGCACCTCCAAGAAGCCATTGAAAAGAACCATAAGAATTGCAAAGTAGAGAGCACCAAGATAAACAGCTCCATCTTCAAGTGTATCGTGATGCATTGTTGAACGGAAGAACACACTCATCATTATCAAGATAATCAAAAAGAGCTGCAAAAATAGAAAACAATATTTCCTTCTCAACAACTAATAGTATTAGTACTATAAAATGGATCTAAAATTATGATGAAACTGCTAAAATTATGACCTGTGTGATTTTGAAAACAAGCACAACTGAGTTCCTTTTTAACAATAACATCTGCCAGGAAAAACTGATCTTTAGAAGCTCGGATTTTTTCACACCATAAGTACTAGAGGACAGTGCTGCAGGGTGATCGTCGCGTTTGTCAAATGGGATAGCCAGCTCCTGTGCCAATGCATTACCAACATGAAAGGATTGAAAGCCTTCAACAAACTTTGTTGCCGGTACATAGTTGTACTGGTTATTGAGAAACCAATACTGCCCTTGATCTTTTTCAGATGTTACCTGCGAAAAGATAGCAAGATGACAAACCAAATAAGCACTATCAATATGGCATCAGTTCAATGCTTGAACTCTGACAATTACCTCTTGAAGAAAATCAGCAACATTTTTCCTGGAGGGGCATTTGAAACCCATAAACTCAAAGAACTCAAGTGCACTTTCACGGGGACCTTGATATACGATATGTCCCTCACTTAAAAGAATTATATCATCAAACAGACAGTAAGTTTCAGGGTCAGGTTGTAATAAAGAAACCAGGGTAGTCCCATCAAATGCGCGAGTCGTATGCTTTAAATACTTGACAATTTGATAGGTAGTTGAACTATCAAGCCCTGTTGAGATTTCATCCATTAAGAGTACCCTTGATGCACCCATTAGCAACTCACCTGCATACAAATGTTTCACAACTTTAAAATATTCCAAGCAACACTTTTTCATCACCTAGTAGCAGAAAATGAAGGGAAAGTACCCGTAGTAAGGCGCTTCTTTTGACCACCTGAGATCCCTTTGAGCATTTCATCTCCTACTAATGTATCCGCACAAATATCCAATCCTAAAATCTTTGCAGATATTTCAGAAAGATATAAAAGAAATGTTCCAAATAATAGTCCGCAAACATAGAGGAAAATATAGCTCCATATGCAGCATGTGGAGTGAATGTAAAAAAAAAACAATACCTGTAGAATGTAATCTACAACTACACTTGTCTGTTCTCCCAATGCTACTGCCTAGGAGAAAACAGTTACATCAATATTCAGATGAAGCGGTTTCTCTATATAGATACCCTGGAAAAAGCAAACTTTTACTCAGATGACATACCTTAATAAAAATATCAAGATCTTGATCAGGAGTTATTCCAGCATTTTTCTCTCTTCTTAGAAGTTCCATAAGCAAATCTGCCCAAATTTAATATGGTTCTATATCAAATTCAACTACAAAAAGTATCGTAAAAAAGTGCAGGTCTAGATAATATTACCATGCTTAAAACCGATACCCTGACAACGTCCAGAGAACTCAAGTGTCTCCCTTACTGTCATTTCTGCAATATGTGAATCCCTTTGGCTGATGTATGAAGCAGTCCTCTGAGGAATAAACTCCATCAAATCATGTCCATTGTAGGTAACTTTTCCTGACATCTTCAAAGTAAGTTAACTGCATTAATGAGGAACTATAACAATCTTTTCAAAAAAACAAAGATAGCTGAAATGTGATCTAGAACTAAAACTTGAACTTTTCAGTAATTTTTTTAGTAACAAATGAATTCTAAGGAATGTACCTTCAAATCTTTATCAAGGCGGCCAGCAAGCGCCAAAAGCAATGTTGTTTTTCCAGAGCTTGGAGGACCCAATAATAGAGTCAACCTGAATACAAGACTACCTCAGGATATTTGAAATTTAACTCGTCGACATGATACACACTTCATTGGAGCTCAAATTTTACCTTGAAGGCCTTATAAAACCACTTATGTTGTTTAGGATAGATAATTTCTTTCTCCGACTTGGGAAAATTCTCAACTGTCTCAAGAAAGTCTGTTCTCATTTTTATGACAGGAACATTGTTAGACACTAGGCACATTGAAATAGTAATTTAGGAGAGACATGAGATTTACCTCAGTCATGTTGAATATGAAGTTTGGAACTGTAGGCAATGCTCTGTCTCCTACATGGACCATAGCATCAACTTTAAGATGCTGAAAGCAAACCTTAACTTTTGGGAATTCCAAATTCACCCTGAAAGTTAGATTAGTTCGATAGGTTTTAGAATATAAACGATACAATAGATAGTGTTGAAGATCATATGGATGATAAATAATACAAGTTAATTAAATAGTATGAAAATTGTTCACTATCAATGAGAATAACAACAACGACCCAGTATAGTCCCACAAGTGGGGTCTGGGAAACGTAGTGTGTACGTAGACCTTACCTCTACCCCGATGGGGTAGAGAAGCTGTTTCGGATAGATCCTCGCCTCAAGAAGACGAAAAGACAAAAAGAGACAATATATTAGTAGCATCATGAAAATAATAACAACACAAGAACCCGTGAATAGATGAAAGACAGAAATAATAACCAGTAAATAAGGCCCGTTACTATGAAAACGAAAGAGTAGTGTAACACAGCATTGACCACCAACATTCTAAGACTAAATCCTATCAGCCTAGCCTGACACTGGTAGACTAAATATGCTTAACTACCTCCTAACCCACAACCTTAATGCTCGACCTCCACAGCTTTCTATCGAGTGTCATGTCCTCGGAGATCTGAAGTTTCGCCATATCCCGCCTGATCAGCTCTCCCCAATACTTATTAGGTCGCCCTCTACCTCTCCTCGTACCCACCAACGCCAACTGCTCGCATCTCCTTACCGGGGTATCCAAGCTCCTCCTCTGAACGTGTCCGAACCATCTGAGTCTCACTTCCCGCATCTTGTCATCAATAGGAGCCACGCCCACCTTCTCCCGAATATCTTCATTCCTAATCTTATCCATCCTAGTGTGCCCGTACATCCACCTCAACATCCTCATTTCTGCTACTTTCATCTTCTGGGTACGTGAATTCTTACCGCTCGTATTTGGACATGGTAACCATGCCAAACACCTCTGTACTATGAAACATATTCACTTGACATGTTATTCTAAAATGTTTTTGCTATAAGTTGAAGATAGAAAATGTTTTTGCTATAAGATTAATATATGTTTCTTCAACCAATAGATCCAAATTTCAGCTGATCCTAAAAGATGTATAGATTTCAGTGTTGATCCTTCTTATGGTAATTTTCCGTGTTTTAATCCCCTTTGAATGAAAAAAATCTAAGTCAAACTCCAGAGACCAACCATAGTTAGTGATAGGCAACTAAGTGGAATTTGGATTGTTCACAACTATCAGGTTTAAGACTCTTTAACACTTCACTTAGCTCTTTCAGCTTTGGTGTCAACTTTTAGGAGGTTGTCTATGTGTTGGCCTTTTTAGTATATCAAACCAAACATCTATAACAATAACTACGCCTCAATCCTAAACAAGTTGGATCGGCTATATGAATCTTCACTGACCATATTTCTCCATTTAAGCTCAATTCATATCCTCAAAATACTTCTTGAAAAGCAATAGGTTCAAAATTAGCGTACTGAAAAAGGGCAGCCCGGTGCACTAAGTTACCGCTATGCGCGGGTCCAGGGAAGGGCCTCACCACAAGGGTCTGTTGTACGCAGTCTTACCTTGCATTTCTGCAAGAGGTTGTTTCCACGGTTTGAACCCGTGACCTCCTCCCGATCACATGGCAACAACTTTACCAGTTACGCCAGTGCGCCCTTCAAAATTAGCGTACTAACAAGACTAAAATCTATTCCCAGCTAGTAGTTATCCCTTATATGGATCTTTTTTGACAATTGTTCCCTATAATCCATGCACAATAATTCATGTATTAATAATCACAAGCAATGAAATTGAATATAGTGAGTAATAAAGCAAAAAAATAATCTATGGAACTACTGAAATAAAAAAAAAACTTACGCCTCAAATCTTTCCTTAACTCTTTTAAAGAACAACTCTGTATCTTCGTTAATGGCATTAATAAACTTATCCAAGACTTGCTTCTGTTGTTCATCTTTCATTTTACCAACATCAACCAACGAAACCTCTCCAGAAATGTCTCGAAAGATCGAAGTCCGGGCTCGAATATAAGTAGGAGATCTCTGCAAAGCAGCTAACACAAGAGCCTCTTCATCTTTTTTGGCTCCATTTTCACTGAACATATTCTCTGAGGAAGAGTTCCACATTGTTAATTAATTAATTCCACAGCTACGAAGTTTTTATACTTTTAGGGGGAGGATTATAAAGTTGGATTTTTAGGAGAAATGTAGAATGTGATTACAAGAAAGTATAGGGAAAATTAATGTTAGATGTGTCCATCCAACAACTTTGTAGGCTTGAAACTTTAGCATTAATTTGGTGTGTTACTTCTTCTTCTCTACCCTCAACCAATCTAAACATTTTTCTCATAAAATCATGCATAGAAAGTGACATTTTAAGAGAGAGAGAGAGAGAGAGAAATGGGAAACAGATGAAGTGTTGGAAAATCTTTAGTTAGACTTTGGTTACAAATGCTATACTGAAAAGTCAAGAGTTACTTGCTGGACTGAAAAGTAGTTAAAACAGTTAGGAAAAAGGTACCTTTAGCATTTCCTCCACTCTTAACCAAACCCAAACAAGAAATGTGAAATTTTGAAAAAGAATATAGCATGGGATTCAACTACAATTTAATGCCTCCATCTTCGACCTTTACCCCTATTTTTGTCCCCAAAATAGGAAGCTTACTCCAACCATTCCTTCATTCCCCCCCTAATTTTTATTATATTATTATCTTTCATTTCAATTTTATTTTTTAAATTCCATCTTTTATATTTATTAATTTGTAATTCCATTAAAACAATTCCATAAAATTTTAAATAATATAATTTATATGCAATTATTATAGATTAACCGAGGCAAAAAAATAATTGGATGGTTGAGGCGATGAATTATGCAACCGAGGCAAAAAAAGAAGCTATGGTTGTTCAAAAAGAAAAACTAAGATTAAAAGAAATGAAAGAAGAAAACAAAGTTTTAACGATGGATGTGGATTTTATTGTCGATCCGGCTTGTCGTGAATTTATGCGACAAGAACAACAACGAATAATTTATAAAAGAAGTCAACAATATCCACACTCACAATCACCAATAATTTTGGTGTACCTGGAGACGACGTACCTCCCTACTAAGTTATTATGCTATTTATCGTAGTTTAAATTTTTATGTATTTTCAATTTTAATGTGTTTTCAATTTTTATTTTTTAATTTTAGAAACATCTAATATTTCATATTTGCACAATGAATTTTTTGAGATGATTATATATTTTTTGTACAATTATAACTTATAATAAAATTAACTTACAATTTTACATAAAATAATAAATGCACAAAAATTAATTTATCAAAATTATACGCCAAAGTTAAGATGTAAACTAATATTATAAAAATATCACATAAACATAATTAGGTATATGTAAAGAGATAAATTAAAAGAGTTAAATAATAAAATATGGGTAAATAGTAGTGGGGAGATGAATAGTGTAACCGCATATTTGAGGGAACACTATTCATCCCCATTTTAAGGGCAAAAATGGGGGAGGGTTGGAGCAATATAAATGTGCTTATAATTTCTGAACTTTTTTATTTTTTTATAACTATTCGTGCGCGTGGAATCCACCAATAATGAGGAGGACTGTTGGGCTAAACCAGCGTGAAGATACGTTTTTTTTCTAAAAGGACTCATTCTATTAAGAGATTCATATATGTCGGCTCTCAATCTTTTCAGTAGGTCTCTCCACGCCATCACTCTGCTATCGTCATGCTCGTCCTCTTGAACTTGGGCTTTGATACCAGTTGTTGGGCTAAACCAACATGAAGATACTTTTATATGGTATGATATTATCCGAATTGGCCTAGCCCGCACAGTTTTTCCTAAAAGGTGTCACTCCATTAAGAGATTCATACATCTTATACGTAGCATCTCAATCTTTTCAACTATAAATATGAGACTTTGTTCGCACACCCAACAAGGAGTCTACGACAAATACAAAATTTTAAATCAATTAAAGAAATATCACTGGACACAATGTGCTCTTGTGGCTATGATCGCTAACAAAGTATAAAATTTATATATTTTAAAGTTGTGCAACTATATATAAAAGTCTGATTCAATTATTAACTATCTATATATCTATGTCTATATAGTGTAAGCAATAAGTTGCAACTTTGATCTCATGCGTAAAGGTACTTATAATTTAATTATTTTTGTTTAAAATGCTACTATATTTTATATGGATTGCAAATTTGTTTCTAACCGTACTAAATGGTATTTTTGTTTGTTCATATAAATGCTTTTAAGACTTGTCAGGGTTCTAGATTGTCTGTCAATATAAATGATTGAAAGACCATAAATATGACAACTGAGCACAAGCTGTTTTTACGTTACTTTGTCTAGGCATTGGACCCGCCCCATTTAAATTCTACATTTTCTGATCATATCATATTTGGCATTAACTATATGATGTACTTGGTGCACTGAGAAATTTTCCATTTGAGAAACATTTTACATGCTCTTTTTCCTTAGGTTCTGTTTGGAAAGCCACAGTTGATTGGAATTGGTGTAATAACAAGGGTTACACATCCTAGCAATTAGTTACACGGGCTAGTAATTATATAATATTGTAATTACGACGACCTATTTGTTTGTCATGATGTAATAACAAGTATATTGTTTGATTGTACAAGTGTAATTCCATAGTTAGATTAAATTTTAAATATAAAATCAATTATCAAAAATTAAAAGTTAAGATTAACAAATATATGTCTTATAAATAATATTAAATTTGACATTTAAGATAGATATTTTTTCTTGAAAATATATTAATTACTAACTGTATATTTGTAACTAATATTGTAAAAACAATTGATATATACTTTTCAAATTAATAATATTAATTTAATCAATTGTAAAAACTAAAAGTACATATTTTGTAAGAACACCATAGACTCTTGATAAGATGATTAATTTAGGGAGAATTACACTCCTTATCACTTGGCTCAATGGCCCATTAAAAAATGACCCACATTTGAAGCTTTTACCAATATAACACAGATTGTATATAAGGGACTTTTTCGTTCCTATACCATATAGGAAACTATATTACTAAATATGTTCATGATTTGAAAATTACCCGCTCTGTTAATAGTTTTTTTACAAAACAGATACAATGCGTTAAATACAGAATCTTAGTAGATATAATATTCCTATTTAGGCGCTAAAATTAAGGAAGTAAATATTCTTTCAGATATTTCATTAAATAAGGAATCATTGTAGTATTAAAATTCCTTATTTAGGTGCGCTAATATTGGGGAATTAAAGATTCTTTCAGAAATTTTCAAACGCAAATCAC